>JBBPMF010001197.1:0-11364 GCA_038090175.1 Austroboletus eburneus
TCCATAAACCCTTGCAATGACATAGCTGTTTTAGAATAAGCATATCTTTACCCCAGCTTATTTTTATCACATGACTCAGGGACCAATATTGTAGCCAAGGGTTAGTACTACATTTTACCACACTAAAGCTAAGCTTAATTCCCACATGTTTTTGCAGTGCACTTCGTGCACTGCATTAGGGTTAGTTATTGCAAGGGTTTATGGAGTCACTGTAGCTCCCTATTGATAGTCATAGAACTAGACTCAGAAGAGTCGGTCATGGAATGGGGCATTGCCAAAATTTTAGAATGGTAAGAGTAATGGGAGTGATGGGAACAAAAATATTGCAGGTTCACCTTTAATATGTTTCCAGAAACATACTCCTGGAGAAACCACCAAGGAAGTATAAACAATGGCATGGTGATGCAGTCTGCATGGCAGAAGGATCAGTGAAACACCTGCACAAGTTTGCATTTTTGAAGCGCATGATGCCATTCATGGATTGATTCCAAAGAATGGAGTAGTAAGGAAGTACATGAGCTGCAGGTACAGGAAAGTGGATCAAGAATTGTTTCTGGGTGCCACCGGGAGCCTTGGGAGAGGATTGGACAGAGGCATCAGCTGATAGGACATACCAGTGTGCATTCCATCCAGAGGTTGAGCAAGCATGTTGCTGAAGTATTCCCATTGCTCACCGTTCACCTTGCTGAACTCCCCTCTAAGCTCTTGAGCATCTATATAGGCACCAGTTGCCATGTTATCTCATGGCCCTGTAAACATACTCTGGTCATAAGGCTTGCACATATTATAATAGTGGGTACTACCATTGTGATAAACCCCTCATTGTGGATCTAATCCATATTGTATGAAGAGATCCTGGAGTGAGGTCCATAGTAGTATGCTGGATAGTGTGACTGTTGCACATAGCTATTGCCAGGAAAGTAGCCATTCGCAAGGGCCACTGGCTGTGGTTGATCATGTTGATATGGGTGACACTGCCTTCCTGGAATTTGGTACAAGTCCCTAGATTCTGCCATAGGAATTGGCACCATATGAATGTGTCCAGACATATGTAGGAGGATGAGTAGGAACCAAGGGGGTCGCAATGTTTTGCAGCAATACATCTGGCATGAGTGTTGTCATGTTTGGCAGAGGCGGTATAGGCAATGAAGCGTCAGATTGTAACAGAGGCCCAAGGACTGGTTCTGGCCAAGGATGAAGGGAGAAAGACATTGAGCAAGGTGGTTTTGATTGTCCTCCAATTAACTCCTCATTACAGACTTGCTGCTTTGGTGATGGTGAGGTGAATCTGAGATGTCCGAGGGGCCATCAGGATGCTTTCAAAGGGAGCTGAAAAATGCACCCTCAATGTCTGAGCTTACCGGCACATCACTGCTTTGAAATACATCCAAGTCCTCAACTGCCACCGCTTTTTTCAGGCATGGTTTCAGACAAGCTGCACATATTGTTAATGTTAATTTCTTAAAAACACATATACAAATGATAATGACTTACATTTGGACTGCTCAATGGCAGGTTTATGATCCAAAAGCTTCTCATCTCCCTCCTCATCAGAAGATACGATGAACTCCATGGAAGTTGGCATTTTCCTGGCACATTTAGTCTTTACTGCAGGACACTTTCCTTTCTTGGGGTTTGTGCCAGAATCAATTTCTCTCACCCTTTTCTTGCCGGCTCAATGAGCCAGCAGTGTATCAGCTATATTCTGCTCACCAGTCAACTCCAAATCACTGGATGTAATGACACATGTACTCTTGCTAGCCTGATTGAGGATGACCTCCACCAAATTTTCCTTGGTGGCAGGTGGGGAAGAATTATCAGTGACCTTGAGAATAGAAGGGCAGAGGTCTCATGATGGTACTCATGGGATTTGTGGTTTGGACAAACATTTGACTTGAATAGCAGCCATGCTAGGCACGAGGTGTGGAAGGCCATTTGTATTGCAAGTGCCATTCATGAACATATGCCGGCTGTGAGCCTCATGGAAACTCTTTGGAGGTGCTTCACCAATTATCACTGGGGCCTTGTTGCTAACTATCTTACCTAATTAAGACTGTCAAGTTAATTGCAAAGTTGAGGGAGCAGAATAACTCACATAGTTCCTGTTGATCTGCATGCCTAATTTTCAGCCTTTTTGCTTTGATGGCAGATAATAGCTGCCACTTCTCTGAGAGGGTGAGATCGTTAATACCCTTTGTGCATGCATTCGGGTGATGGAATTGGCCCAGCATAAGAACATCATGAGGGTAGCCTTCAAGAATCAAGGATTTGCTGGCAAGGAAGGACAGCAGCATCCTTCAAGGGAAATTATTTCCCTTCAACTTGCTTGTTTTGACCCCACATGCTGCTGCCAACATGTGTAAGTTTCCTGTTAATGGGGATTGTGGAGGAGGAACCTACCAACGAGCCTCATGAGGTGCTCTTTGATATGACTGGATGGATCCCCTTCTTCCATTAATGATTCCACATCAGACAAGGCTTGCAAATGATTGGTAATGAGCTGCAATTGAGTGGAAAATTGTTGCTTGTTGTCTGGCTGCTTCAAACGGCTAGTAGCAAGCCCATTATCCTTCAAAACAGGGAGATTGTGCTCAGAGGAGTGTGCTTCCTTGTGTACATCACCATTCTTGTCATCAAATGCTTCGTCAACAACATGCAAGGAAGCTGCATTGCTAAGTATTCATCAGTATGGGACTAGAAGTCACAGCTTAAGAACTCACTAGATGTGGGCTTTGAGGTGGCCAATGATGGTGTCTTCACTAGCCCTGCAGCGTATCTCCCAGAACTCAACAAGTATATGAATGTCAGTATTTAATGGAAAGACAGAACTGCCTGAGTCTTCTTACCTTATCAGCACCTGGTGTTGTGTGTGTGCACACTAATGACTGATCTTCATTAATGATGTTCCCACACATTACCAATGCTGCTCAAAACTGTACTTTGCAGCACCAGTGTCCAACTATTAGAGGGATTATTGAGGGCCTGATGTCAGCAGCCTTGACTTACGATATGAAGAAGCTTGCGGCAGATCCTGTGGAGTGTGTGAACCCACTGGGAAATAGTCTGATCTGGGGACTTTGTCATTTCAGTGAGCTCAAAGACCTTGAGAACCTCTTTTCAAGTCTTGTCTTGGTCCTTGATAAATTTCCTGTAGCAGTGGCTCATCAAGCTAGATGTTCCTGAAAATGGATGAGATTTACCCTACTAAACTATGAAGCACACACCTGGATCATCTGGTCCCATGCCCACACACTTGCATTTCTGTTCCTCATAAGTTTTGAAATATAATTCATAGATATTCCAGTGGTTCAGTCCATTAATAACTTGACTGCAAGATTTGTGCCAGCTTTCTGTGACCTGCTGGAGTGATAACAATGTTTGCAACAACATCCGTTCAAGTATGACATCCAGTTCTTGGTAGCTAGCCTCAAGGATCTGGAGAGTTTTGGTTGGTCATCAACCATGAATAGGAGTGGATGTGCCAAGGTCCTCAGAGTACTATACAACAGCCTCATTGGGATCAAGAGCATCTGCACTAAGTGAAGAGTGGACCACAGTCAATGAGCCCATATTCTGTGGAGTCGGTGGAATAACATTTGTGGTTGGCACAAAGAATGGGCAGATGGTGGGTAAGGTATTGTCAGATTCATTGAACGAAAACATCAGCAAAGCATCATCTTGAGTAGATGCACCAAAATTGTACGGACTTGGAGGACTATGTGAGATTAGGGATAGGGGATGCAACATTGGGCCAGAGAGTCAACATGGTCCCAATGGCTGCATTGCAGGGGGTGGAATGGAGGAATGCCAGGGAGGGACGAAAGACTGCCGGGGAGGGGCTGAGGGCTAATGCGGAGGAACAGAAGGGTGTTGCAGAGGAATTGAGGGTTGTCGAGGAACAGAGGGTTGACAAGGAGGAATGGATGGCTACCAAGGAGGAGCAGGCAGCTGAACAGAAGGCTGATCCATGTACTGTCCTGAACACATCAAGGGCTCCAGTAAAGCATGGCGAGTGCATTCCACATGAGAAGGTTGATTAAGCAGGCATGCTGATGAATGGCAAGGCTCTGTGTCAGTCACATCCATGTTAGACACCAATTTGGCTCACCAGCTCCTCATACTAGACTGCTGTTGCGATGTGTGGGCTTCAGCAAAGTCTGAAGTCTCATAGGGGTCTCAATCACCAAGCTGGGACTGTGGTGCCCACCACTGAACTGCTGCTGCAGATTCCCATGTCGTCTAGTACTAGGCTGTCCTCCCAAGGAGTTTTGAGTCATTTGCACTGTTGATAGGGTTACTAGCAGAAATGCCAAAGAAAATAGCAGGGACTCACATATGACACAAGTGTATCAGCTAAGGAAATTTGTTATGAATGCAACCACAAGCATCAGTGACCAAGCGAGTTCTGTGGAGTCCACAAAGTCTGAAATGTGGCCATGGATAGAATCCAAGGATATGGTTAAATATGAAATCGAAGATCTCTCTGCCAGCCTGAATAAGGACAAAGGGGGAACTGGAGAGAACTAGAGAAAAGGAAGTCAGCTTGAATCAGCCCACCTCCAAGACTTCAACTGGTCACCCAGGTGACTACACAGCAGGAAGGAATGAAATGAGCTCACCTACTATGGAATGAAATGCTCTCTGATTGGATGCTCAGAGTGCTCAATCCTCATGCGATGAACTGCCCATCCCTACTGAGAGAGCAGGAGGCCCCAGCAGCAGAAGGGTAGTGTGGGAGGCATATAATTGTTGGAAACCAAGACCTTGCAGTGTCATGCTCCCAGAAGACCAAATCAGAGGCAAAAATGAAAATGAGGATCTATGGGTAAGTTAGAGTAAGGAACACTAAAGGAATGTCTTGACCTAATTCCTGCCTTCCACCAGGCATGAGCTGTGAGCCTCTGGATTACAAAACGCTGGTTCAGTCTGGATAGCTGACAAACCAATAATAGGCTGAATAATGGTTACACTGAAATCCTATGAACCAAGCAATTACATGGCAGGAAGGAATGAAACGAACTCACTTACTACAGAATGAAAGGCTCTCTTCTCGAGTGCTCAGAGTGCTCTAGAGAGAGCAGGAGACCCCAGTGGCAGAAAGGGTGTTGTGGAAGGCACATAATTGGTGGAAATCAAATCTCATAATGTCATGCTTTCAGAAGACTGAACTTATGTTTTGAAGGTGAAAATGAAAATGAGGATCTATGAATAGGTTAGAATAAGAAATACTAAGGGGACGTCTTTACTTAATTCCTTCCTGCCACCAGGCACAAGCCTCATTCAAAAGTTGTGAGTCTCCAGATCAAGAAACATCAGAGGACTTGGTCTGGATGACCGACGAATCAATCATAAGCTGAATAATGGTCATGCTGAAATCCTATGAGTGTTGCAAGTACCACAAAAACATGATGATCACAGATGAAAAGTCTACACATGGGATGTTACGCTTGACGTAGTTGAGGCATGGCCTACAAAAGGTTTGAGGGCTTACTGTCACTATACAGCTGACAGGAGTCAAGGGGGTCCAGCAAGGGGCATTCTTGGTGGGAGTTCTGAGGGGACTGTTGGAGAGATGGGATCAAAGGGTTTCTTGGGACTGTCAAGGAGACGGGGTCAAAGGGTCTCTGCAAGGGTATTTCTTGGCAGAGGTTCTGAGGACACCGCAGGACTAGCGGTGGATCAAAGGAGTTCTAAGGAGCATCCACTCAACAGTAGGACAAGAACTGAGGGACCAAAGACAATCCAAGGTACAAGGTGGATTGTAGGAGGTCTAGGATGAGGATCTACAGCAGTGTACCAAGGGTTTATATATGCAAGTCAAATGGTTAAGGGTAGGTCAGGGAAGAAGGTGAGTCAGCGATAGAAGGCGATGGAATCACGAAAGAAGGCTGAGTCACTATGGAAAGATGCAATGGCATCAGAAAAGTATCAGTAATACAACTGTGGATGAGTCACACTAAATATGTAAGCAGTAATCTGAGAAAAGGTAAAGGAAAAGAAAAGAGCCCAAGCGGAACTCGAATGGCAGGGCTAAGGCCCCTTTGATATACAATGGTAGGTAAGTGTCAAGGAAAAAGGGTAAGGGGCCAACGAATCATAACATGGGACACAAATTTTTATTGATGATGCCTCTCCATAGCATTCTTAGATATAATACAGCTTGGCTTGTTAAGGCCTCATACCTCAGTTAGTGTCAATTCCAATGTGCACAGGCCTTCAAGTTAGTAGAGTACAGCATAGGAATCTGATCAGTATTGTTGCTTCCTTTGACACAGATGGGTCGCAAAGCAAAATATACCACTATTACTGGAAAGTGGGTGGCAAGGCTGGCACAACAAAGAGCTTACACCCAATCAATCAAGTACATGTCTTTTATTCTACATCTGATGGTACCTGAAGTGATCTGATAGAGGTATTCCACTCACTCTGTACAAACTGACATATATATAATACAGTTCAATCCATGGCTCCAATTATGTTACCTTCCGATCTTGTTCAACTGGCTATGATACCTCTCCCAAATACTCCCCTCTACTGCAAGGCTCGCCAGAGTGAGGACTCTTTGGACAAGTCAGAGCTTCCCCAGTGGGAATGTGAGCCACCATATGAACAACACAAACCAGCAGATACCATCAAAGAGGCACACTTTACAATGAACCTGGTCAATGTTATGTATGGCTGTCATATGTAGTTAGAGGAGGAGTCACAGAGAGATTGGGCAGTGTCCTATCAAGCTGGTAATGGAAGTGCAATCATCCAGTCACTTGAACATAATGTTGTAGATGGACTTGAACATTAGGTATCTCTCAAGCAAGTCATTCACAACTCCAAGTTGAGAAGCACAGAGAAATGGGCAAGTGCCTGTTACATTGTCAAGCATACATCATATACTCAAGGCATGGCAAGCTTGTGCAATTGCAAAGAGAAGAAAACCCTTACTCATGCTACTGCAGCACTAATCGACAAGGATAGATAATACTGTGGTATATAAGTAGTGTCGAAATGCTTTCATGTCATTCTCATGCAAACTAGTGATGTCAAATCCTCATAAAGTAGCAGTGATGATGGCAAGAACCCACAAGCCACAGTTGAAGTGATTCATCTGCAAAGCACTAACCTGCACCAGTTTAACTAAGTAATGACTATTTCACGATCATGAGAGGTAAAATACTTACAGTAAGGAGATGAGTGATTCAATCAAATGTATGTAGGAATATGCTGGGGTGATGCTTTTGTGCAAGGAGTAGCAGCCAGGAAACAAGTTTCATTATATCCTATAAAGATGTTAGCAACATTGAATGCAAAGAATGGTGACAAATATACTGGAATGTTGGTGTCCCATGGGTGCTGCTCTGCTAAGCTGTCGAAAAGATACAGTTCCTTGCATCTGAAGCATATAATGGACAGGACCCAGTGCCCGGGATGATGGATTGGGAGAATCCATATGTCCTTCATCCAGTATAGATTGTGGCATGTGCATCTCCACAACTCTTTGTCAGTTACACTGTACTGAATTCAAAGCAAATCATGAGTCAAGAAAATCACAAAAGAATCAGTGTTGTGAGGTCAAATGGAAGAAAACAGAAGAGGAATGCAGCCATTGATGCAGACATCATTAAGGCAAGTGGTCAGGGATTTGAGCAGCTTGATGTCATGAACATCAAATATGATGGAAGGAAAACCATCCTGAGGCACATGTACCCTTCTGACAAGTGGGTCTTCGATAACCTTTGAAGTGCTTTGGGATGGCAGAACAGTGGGATCAATGGTAAGAGACTAAAACACATTACTAAGATACAAGGAAGAAGATAAGAGGTGATTGCACCAAAGGCATTTCCCAGATGATCCATGTGCTGTGAATGGACAGACTCTGTTCATCACTGGGATCTTTTTCATTAGGCTCCAGGTTGTTGTCTTGAAGATAGTCCATGAGCATCACATTGACTTGATTCTCTGGCAAATCTTCCTGAGAACCAGGAGGTACCTCATCCTCTTCAAGCATGTAATTGTCTATGATTGTTGGTCTAACCCAAGTGAGGGATATTGGTGGAGTCCCACATGCAAGTGTCATCACAAGGGAGATAGCTTCTTTGGTTTGACTTTTGAACTGAGTAGCTGAGACAAGAGGGTTGATCCACCAGGTACCAAGACCAAGATGATGTTTGTGGCATTGCTGAAGGAAAGGAGAAAATCTCATCTGAAAACATGAGTTGATGAAAGATGTTATTTGGAATGGACTTACTGGGGGTGCACAACAAAAGTTCAATAGCAGTCAGCTTGTTACCATACTGTTACAAGCAAACTCAATTCTGAAGGTTCCGGAACTGATTCCCATGGTTCCGACATTTCCGAAGTACCTTCCCATGGTTCCGAAGGTTCCGGAATTCCGGAACCATCGTAACTCTTCAACACTCTACTGGAATGGAAACCAGAGAATGGATTACCTCTAGAATGCTACTGGACCCTGTTTCCTGAAGACTATGCTCCATATGGTCATATGGAGATTCCCATTCTTGACTCACTCTGTTCGTCTCTTCTTCCTCTATTGTAACTCTTGCCATGTGCCCTTAGAACTGTTCTTGTCACAGACCTCCACTCCTCCTTCTGCCCCTCCTTTCGGCGACTGTGTTACCCCATTTCTATCATTGACTCCACGAGGCCGTTGTAGTATACCATGTGTCCTGTCCCATCGCCTTTCCATTCTGAGATGGTTCCAGACTGTATAAGTAGCTGATAGTTATCATGAACATTCCCTAGCTAGATCTGTGCAATTATACGCAGTGTTTAGTCTCATTCCTGCCTGAGTCTGGAGTCTCAGCAGAGAACCCCCTTCAGAATTCTATAGGATGTTGTGTCGCCTTTGAGGACACACTGGGACTAGACATTGCACAAGCATAACAAAAGATCTAGCTCCCCTCATACCTCTGCTACCATGCAGCAAGGCATCCCCCACTAGTTGCCCACCATTTCGTATGGATACAGGGAAAACCCTCCTCAAGAGGACTCTGAGGACAAAACAGACAGGAGAGAACAATCAAGACTCAAGTCTATCTCTGAAACCCTCAGAAGAAACCAACCCCACTTCGCTCAAAGTGGAACCCCTCCTCCTCCATCAAGATCTCATCTGTCTTGAAGAACTCCATTCTCCTCTGCCCATAACACCCCTATCCCTCAGACCGAACCCCTCCCCAATCCGGACCACTCAGAAATGGCTGAACTCAAAGCCAGACTCCCAGAAGAGTTCTCAGGAGAAGCATCTGATGCCAAATTCTGGATCAGAGCCATGGATGCATACTTCCTTATGAACAAGGATAAGTATGATGATTTGAAGAAGATCTATACTACCCTCAACAGGATGTCAAAAGGGCAAGGAAAGCAGTTCACTGAAGCTGCATATGAAAACTTCAACTCCGGAACTGTTGCCCTGGACAAAGCCACATGGAACAATTTCAAAAACGAGTTTTTGGAAATCTTCTCAGATAAGCACACTGCTGCTGACTCTCAATGGAAACTACACCAGATCACGATGAAAGGAAAAGGGTTAGACCCTCTCAATAAATTCAACACAGACTTCCGACTCCTTGTATCAAAAGCCAGAATCATGGATCAAAATGCGCTGATTAAATGTTATATGAAAGAACTAGACCCAGACCTCACAGAGAGAATCCTTGGAATGGAAAAGGAACTGGGATCTTGGAAGGAATGGTTGAAAAAAGCTGCGGCTTTCACCCGACAACAGGACTGGATAAAAGATATCCAGAAAGGGAGGACAGACTATGGATGAATCAACAACTGAGACCCAAATGCCATGGATATAGATGCCCTTCAGACCACTTCTCTAGGACGATGAATGCTCTCCCTTACTGAAAGAGCTTGCCACATCAGGGAAAACAGGTGCTTCATCTGTCATAAAGTTGGATGCTCCACTAGGAACCATCCAAAAAGAGGAAACCCACCACCACGTTCCCCAGGAATCCAGCCAGGGTCCAAACCATTGAGACAAAGAAGGAACCCATCGATGAATATGTGAAACAACTGGAAGAGAAGCAGGTGGATGAAAAAGAAGTACTCCAGATACTTAAAGAATGCTTTAAAGATCCCAAGGAGGACAAAGAAACAATCGCAAAGATTGAACTCAAGGACAAAGGCTTTTCAGATTTTTAAAGAGGGGACAGAAGTCAGCTCTCTGCCCCCCTAACTTTTCTTCTGTACTAGTATCAAGTGACCCAAAATCAATACTTGTTCCCATCTCACTTGAAATATGTATCCAGAAGGACCACTGCCGAAACCACTGCCTTGATCAACTGTGGAGCAACTGGCTTCTTCATAAACTTAGATTTTGCCAAAAGAAACAATCTACCTATGGAAAGAATAGCATGACCCATCAGGGCTATTAATGCAAATGGAACTACAAATCAAGCAGGACTTATCTGGTTCCAAACAATAATAACTTTTCACATTGGAAATGTAATGAAAAGCCAAACATTCCATCTCCTCCCAGCCAGCAAGGAAAATGTCATTCTAGGAATGAACTGGCTCAGGGAACAAAATCCAGGCATAGACTGGGCAACAGGAAGAGTAACCCTCCAACTACTGACCCAAGACCAGAAACAAACTTTGAAAGAGAACGAAGAAGATGAAAGAAGATACCTCATAAGATATCTCTGGAAGGATCCCAATTTCAAAACCCACACATCGTACTGTGAAAGGTATGAAACCACCAAAGAATACATCATGAAAACAACACTATCCACAGAACTGGAGATGGAGAAAAGGCAAGAAAAGAGGGAGTTACCAAAGACTAGAAAGACTTCAAAGATGTATTTGAAGAAAACCCTCCAAATGTTCTACCCCCTTCATGAGCCTATGATTATACCATCAAATTGAAGGAGACATTCATTCCGAAGAGAGCCAAAGCTTACCCCCTGTCTCTTCCTGAACAAGAAGCTTTCAAAAAGTTCATGAAAGAAAATCTGGCAAATATACGAATCAAACCGTCGCAATCCCCCCAAGCAGCACCCTTCTTCTTTGTTGATAAAAAGGATGGAAAGCTCCGACCCTGCCAAGATTATAGATATCTCAATGAGCACACTATAAAGAACACCTATCCCCTACCAAACATCCAGTCCATCGTCGAACAGATAGGAAACTCAACTATCTTCACCAAGATGGACATCCAATGGGGATACCACAATATACAAATAGTATCAGAGGATCGGTGGAAAGCAGCCTTCATCACCCCCTTTGGACTATTTGAACCAACAGTGATGTTCTTTGGACTGTGTAACTCCCCTGCCACTGTTACAATTTCCTCCGCTGAAGGGGACAGGGACTACTCTTTCGTTTCCTCTATGGTCTTTGCGT
>JBBPMF010001198.1:0-11361 GCA_038090175.1 Austroboletus eburneus
GTAAGTGTATCTGTGATCATATCTGAGGAAGAACAATAATGAAAAGAAATAGAACTGTTCTCAACACAGAAATGAATGAAATGATAATGGATATCAACATGTTTGGTGTGTGCATGGTAGCTTCCATCGCATGTTAGCACAATAGCAGATTGATTGTCCCCAAAAAGAACCAATGGCTGTGTAAGTGGTTCGAACATCTCGCTGATGAGATGATGAAGCCAAATTGCTTCCTTGGCAGCATGTGTGGCAGTGACATATTTGGATTCTGCAGTGGACAAGGTAACAAGTTCCTGCTTGCATGACCCCCACAGGATTACTCTGTTACACTTGTGCAACATCTAGTCCCAGTGTGTCTTCAGAGGCGACACAAAGTCCTGTAGATTGAAGGGTTCTCTGCTGAGACTTGAGACTCAGGCAGGATGAGACTAAACACTGCATATAATTGTGCAGATCTAGCTGGGGGATGTACAGGATAACTACTAACTGTTTATACAGGTTGGAACCATCTTGGAATAGAAGAGTGATGGGACAGGACACATGGTATGCTACAACGGCCTCGTGGAGTCAATGATAAGAATGGGATGACACTGCCATCAAAAAGGAGGATGGCAGGAGGAGTGGAGGTCCGTGACAAAAGCAGCGTTAGAGACACATGGCAAGAGTTATGAAAGTGGAAGAAGGGAAAAACAGGGCGAGTCCAGAACGGGAATCTCCATATATCTGTATGGAGCATAGTCTTCGGGGAATAAGGTCCAGTAACATTCCAGGGGTAGTCCGTCCTTGGGTTTCCACTCCAGAGGGGAAGAAGTGGAGGGTTCTGATGGTCCTGGATCCTCAAGTCCCTTGGAATCGTGCTTACTCGTAACATACTTCCCCATTAATCAAGAAGGTGTATCCAGTAATAGCATAATGATGATCTTGCATTTCACCATTTGCATCAACATATCTGACAAGACCTGATGTACAAGTCCCAAAGGTGAGTGCAAGTGCTCTAGTCCCTGTGAGATATCTGTAAATTCTTTTAATAGCTTCCCAATGGTCCCAGCATGGATTAGTGTAAAACTGGGCAACAAAAAACGTTGCAAATGCAATGTTGGATTGGGTCCCACTTGCAAGATGAATCAATGAGCTGACTGCCTGGTGAAATGGGATGTTGCACATCTTTGCAACCTCGCTTGTAGTCTTTGGGGATTGCTTATTGGACAGCTGGATATGGGGGTCTAGAGGGATTGAAACAGATTTGACATCCAAGAAGTTATATTTAGCAAGAATCACATTGATGTAGGGTTCTTGCAACAGGGATATGATGCATGCTGCATGATCACATGTAATCTTCATTCTCAACAACCAGCTAATGGGACCAAGATCAGTGATCCGAAAACAAGTCCCAATCTCGTCCTTAAAAGCCTTGACAAGGGAAGGTGAATCTCCAGTGACAGTGCAATCATTGACATGAGAAACAAGAATCAGGATATGGTGCACAATCATCGCAACAAAAACTCCCCAATCAGCCTCCATGCATACAAACCCAAGTTCTTTAAGAGTGGCCCACAAACGCTGATACCATTTCAGTGTGCCCTGTTTAAAACCATAGAGAGCAACACAAAGACAAGCAACAAGATCACATCCCTGTTTGTCATAGCCAGGTGGAAGTTCCATGAAGATGATTTCGTCATCGTCTAGTTTGCCATTTAGGAAAGCACTGTGGAAATTGAAGACATCTATGTTCCAATCATGATGAGCAGCAATGGCAAGGATCAAGCAAAGAGAAGCAAGGCAAGCAACAGGCGTGTAAGTGTCATGGTAGTTGACACCATATTGTTGTGTAAAGCCACAAGTGACAAGACAGGCTTTATACTTGTCAATCTCTCCTGCTGCATTCTTTTTTATTTTGAAAACCCATTTGCAGCTGATGACATTGGTATCCTTGCTAGGTTGCTCAATCATGTTTCAAGTGTGAGCATCAGCAAGACTCTTCAGTTCAGCATTAATTGCCTCCTTCCATCGTGGCCAATCTGGGTGCATCTTCACCTCATCAATCATTACCAGTTCCAGACCCTCGGCCTCCTTAGTTTCTGCAAGCATGGCAAATACCCCATTTTCATCATCCAGTTCCCATGCCAACGAAGCCTGTTCTCCTGCTACACCCTCTACTGTTACAAGTAAGAGCAGTTCTGAAATTCCCAAAGATTCCGGAACTTGTTCCCGCGGTTCCGACACTTCTGAGGTACCTTCCCATGGTTCCGAAGGTTCCGGAATCCTGGAACCATCAGAACACTTCAATACTCTTCTACCAGAATGGAAGCTGGAAGACAGACTCCCCCTAGAATGCTATTGGACTCTATTCCCCAAAGACTACACTCCATATGGTCATATGGAGATTCCCATTCTTGACTCACTTTGTTCCTCCTTTATTCCATTTCTGTAACTCTTACCATGTGTCCCCAGAATCACTTTTGTCATGGACCTCTGCTCCTCCTTCCATCCTCTTTTGATGGTAGTGTCACCCCATTCCACCCATTGATCCACAAGGCCATTGTAATGTACCATGTGTTCTGTTCCACCACTTTCCCATTCTGAGATGGTTCCGAACTGTATAAATACTTAGTAGCTGTCTTGTACATATGTTCTGCAGCTAGATCTGCACAATTATATGCAGTGTTTAGTCTCATCCTGCCTGAGTCTTGAGTCTCAGCAAAGAACCCTTCGAATCTACAGGACTTTGTGTCACCTTTGAGGACACACTGGGACTAGATGTTGTGCAAGCATAACAAAAGATCTAGTTCTCCTCATACCTCTGCTACCATGCAGTAAGGCACCCCACCAGTTGCCCATCATTTCATACGGATACAGGGAAAACCCTCCTTACGAGAACTCCGAGGACAAAACAGACAGGAGGGAATGCTCATGACTTGAATCTGTCTCTGAGACCCTCAGGAGTAATCAACCCCACTTTGCTCAAAGTGGAACCCCTCCTCCTCCACCAAGATCTCATCTGTCTCGAAGAAATCCACCTTCCTCAACCCATAACACCCCTACTTCCCCAAACAATCACCTGCCCAACCCAGACCACTCAGAAATGGCTGAACTCAAAGCAGGACTCCCAGAAGAATTCTCAGGAGAAGCCTCTGATGCCAAATTCTGGATCAGAGTCATGGATGCATACTTCCTCATGAACAAAGACAAATATGATGACCTAAAGAAGATCTACACCGCCCTCAATAGGATGTCAAAGGGGCAGGAAAAGCAGTTTGCTGAAGCTGCATATGAAAACTTTGACTCTGGAACCGTTGCTTCAGACAAAGCCACCTGGAGTGAATTAAGAAAAAATTCTTAGAAATCTTCTCAGACAAGCACATTGCTGCTGACTCCCGATGAAAGGGAAAGGACTTGACTCCCTCAACAAATTCAACATCAACTTTTGACTCCTTGTATCTAAGTCAGGAATCTCAGATCAAAATGCCCTGATTGAATGCTATATGAAAAAACTAGATCCAGATCTCACAGAATGGATCCTTGGAATGGAAAAAGAACCTGAATCATGGAAGGAATGGTTGGAAAAAGCTGCTGCCTTTGTCCGGCAACAAGACTGGATAAGAGATATCTGGAAAGGAAGAACAGACTATGGAAGAACCAACAACTGGGATCCAAATGCAATGGACATAGACACTCTTCAAACCACTGCCCTAGGACGACGAATGCTCTCCCCTACTGAAAGAGCCTGCCACATCAGGGAAAACAGGTGCTTCATCTGTCACAAAGTTGGATGCTCCACTAGGAACCATCCAAAAAGAGGAAACCCACCACCACATTCCTCTAGAAACCCAGCTAGGGTCCAAACCATCGAAACAAAGAAAGGATCCATTGATGAATATGTAAAACAACTAGGGGAAAAGAAGGTAGATGAGAAAGAAGTACTCCGAGTAGTCAAAGAATGTTTTGAAGATTTCAAAGAGGATGAAGAAACAGTTGCAAAGATTGAACTCAAGGATAAAGGCTTTTTGGATTTTTGAAGAGGGGACAGAAGTTGGCTCACTGCCCCCCTAACTTTTCTTCTGTATTAGTATCAAGTGATCCAAAATCAATACTCGTTCCCATCTCACTTGAAATATCTGAAAGAACCACTGCCGAAACCACTGCCTTGATTGACTGCGGAGCAACTGGTTCATTCATAAACTTAGACTTTGTCAAAAGAAACAATCTACCTATGGAAAGGATAGCACGACCTATCAGAGCTATCAACACAGATGGAACCACCAATCAAGCAGGACTTATCAGGTTCTGAACTACAATCGCCTTTCACATTGGAAATGTGATGAAAAGCCGAATGTTCCATCTCCTTCCAGCCAGCAAGGAGAATGTCATTCTAGGAATGAACTGGCTCAGGGAACAAAATCCTGACATAGACTGGGCAACAGGAAGAGTAACCCTCCAACTACCAAACCAGAACCGGAAACAAACTCTAAACGAGGATGAAGAAGATGAAAGAAGATATCTCATAAGATACTTCCAAAAAGACCCTGATTTCGAAACCCATACAGCATACTGTGAAAGATATGAAACCACTGAAGAATATGTCATGAAAACAACATTATCCATGGAACTAGACATGGAGAAGAAACAGGAAAAAAGGGAATTACCAAAAGACTATAAAGACTTCAATGATGTGTTCAAAGAAAACCCCCCAAATGTTCTACCTCCTTCACGAGCATACGATCATACGATCAAACTTAAAGAGACATTCATTCCAAAGAGGGCCAAGGCCTACCCCCTCTCTCTCCCTGAACAAGAAGCCTGTAAAAAGTTTATAGAAGAAAATCTGGCAAATGGACGAATCAAACTGTTGCAATCCCTCCAAGCCGCACCTTTTTTCTTCATTGATAAAAAAGACGGAAAGCTCCAATCTTGCCAAGATTATAGATACCTCAATGAGCATACTATAAAGAATGCTTACCCCCTACCGAACATCCTGTTACGCGTGCGCAACGTCCAGTCTCAGCATGTCCTCAAAGGCGACACAATGTCCTATAGAAATCCTAGGGGTTCTCTGCTGAGACTCCAGACTCAGGCAGGAATGAGACTAAACACTGCGTATAATTGTGCAGATCTAGCTAGGGAATATACATAGCAACTATGGGTTACTTATACAGTCTGGAACCATCTTGGAATGGAAGAATGATGGTTGGAACACATGGTATGCTACAACGGCCTTGTGGAGTCAGTGATAGGAATGGGAAGACACAGTCGCTGAAAGGAGAGGCGAAAGGAGGAGCGGAGGTCTGTGACAAAAACAGCTCTAAAGGCACATGGCACGAGTTACAAAAGAGGAAGAAGAGACGAACAGGGTGAATCAAGAATGGGGATCTCTATATGACCATATGGAGCATAGTCTTCAGGAAACAAAGTCCAGTAGCATTCCTGAGGTAGTCCATCTTCCAGATTCCATTTCGGTAGAGTGTTGAAGAGTTCCGATGGTTCCGTGATTCCGGAACCTTCGGAACTGCAGGAAGGTATTTCGGAAGCATCGGAACCGCGGGGATCAGTTCCGGAACCCTCGGAACTGTGGACACTTGTAACACATCTAGTCCATTATCAAACAGATAGGAAACTCAACTATCTTCACCAAAATGGACATCCAATGGAGATACCACAATATACAAATTATACCAGAAGATCAATGGAAAGCAGCCTTCATCACCCCCTTTGGACTATTTGAACCAACCATGATGTTCTTTGGACTATGCAACTCTCCTGCCACTTTCCAAGCATTCATGAACAATGCCTTTGGGGATTACCTTGCAGAAGAATGGCTAATTATCTATATGGATGATCTAGCCATCCATTCTTCTGATCCATCTGAGCATAGAGAAAGGACTGTCAAGGTCCTAGAACGACTTACTGTAGAAGTCTAGGACTTAGGTGCAAACTCCAGAAATGCACCTTTGACTCTCAAACCATGAACTATCTTGGCCTAACAGTCCAACCAGGAGAACTCACAATGGATACAACCAAACTCCGAGCCATAAAAGAATGGAACCCCCCCCAGCTCAGTCAAAGCAGTAAGATCCTTCTTGGGATTCTGCAACTTCTACTGAAGATTCATTCCAAACTTCGCTCAGAGAGTCGCCTCACTTAACGAACTTACTCGGAAGGACAAACTATGGACTTGGACAGAGAAAGAACAACATGCCTTTGAAGACATGAAACTAGTGTTCTCCACCTCCCCAGTCTTAAAACAACCGGATCTGGAACACCCATACTTTGTAATGACAGATACTTTGCTTCTAGCCACAGGAGGAGTTCTCATGCAAAAAGACTCCAACGGCAATCTCCACCCATGTGCATACCGATCTGCCACTCTATCAAGTGCAGAACGAAACAATGACATATATGATAGAGAACTACTGGCAGTTATCCATGCTCTTGAAGACTGGAGACACCACCTACTTGGAGCTCAACATGTGGTTCAAATACTCACAGATCACAAAAACCTCACCTACTTCAGAGCTCCCCATTGACTATCACGACACCATGCTCAATGGCAAATGTTCCTGCAAGACTTTGACCTTGTGTTCACACATGTGCCAGGAACACACATGGGCCCTGCCGACACTTTCTCAAGAAAAGATGACATATCCACTGAATCAGACAATGCTGAGGTAGTTCTCCTTCCAGATGACCTATTCTGTAAACAGATTGACCTCACTTTAATGGACAAAATCGCAAAGTCTACTCCTTCCGATCCTTTTGTCCTCATCACACTTGAGAAAATGTACAATGACACCCCCCTGCTTCCTAGAACAAAGATGTCTGACTGGACCTTTGTAGATCAAGAACTCCATTTCCAAGGACACCTCTTCATCCCAGAATCCGCCCACCAAAAACTGGTCCATGATTTACACTACTCCCCAACAAGTGGACACATGGGTCACTTCCGAACATTAGCAGCTCTTGAAAAATACTTCTGGTGGCCAGGAATGTCCACATTTCTGTGACGATTCATTGCAGGTTGTGCTACTTGTCAAGCCAATAAAGTAAACACCCATCCTACATCCCCCCCTCTAATGCCCTTAAACTCATCTGTGTCTCGCCCCTTTCAACAGGTCTCTATTGACCTCATCTCAGGACTACCTCCTGTCTCAGGATTTGACTCTGTTATGGTCATGGTCGACCATGGCCTTTCGAAGGGGGTAATTTTCTGCTCTTGCTCCAAAAACATCAATGCACAAGGAATTGCCCAACTCTTTTTTGACCATGTGTTTAAAAGATTTGGTCTCCATGACAGAATCATCTCAGACAGGGGTCCCCAATTTACATCTGTTTTTGCCAGGGAACTAGCATGACTACTCCAGTATGATGTTGCCCTATCATCTGCCTACCATTCCCAGACAGATGGAGAAACAGAACAAATGAATCAGGAACTTGAAACCTACCTCCGGATCTTCTGCAATGGATCAGCAGATCAGTGGGTTCCGCTCCTTCTGTTGGCCGAATTTCATCACAATATGGCAACCCATTCCTCCACTCGGAAATCCCCATTCGAACTGATTATGGAATACCAACCCTGAGCATATCCACCAATCGGAAAAACATTTGTTCCGGAATTGGAAAATAGGTTAACCAAACTAGAAGACTCTCAAAAAGAGGCACTGGCAGCACATGAACAAGCAAGAATGCTTATGGAAAGACGAAAAAGATCCACATTTGCCCCATGGAAAGTTGGAGACAAAGTATGATTGGAAGCGACCAATCTAAAAACAAATTACCCAACCAGAAAACTAGCTCCTAAATGTGAAGGACCATTTGAAATTGAAAAAGTAATTTCTCCAGTAGCTTACCAACTCCACCTTCCCCCAACATGGAAAATCCACAACGTATTCCATGCCAGCCTACTAACCCCTTATGTGGAAACTTGGGAGCATGGAGCCAACTTCCCCCGACCTACCTCGGAGATAGTAGATGGAGAAGAGGAATGGGAAATAGATAAAGTCATTGCCCATAGAGGAAGGAAGGGAGCCTGTCAATTCCGCATTTGATGGAAGGGATATGGTTCTGGTGACGATACATGGAAACCAGAATCCAACCTTAGAAATGGATTGGAACTTTTGGAGATTTATAAACGATCAAGAAAACTCTGAAGATCCCCAGAACAATGACCACACCCCATGAATACTCCCTTGAATCCCCCCATGAATCCCCAAGACTTCACACCCCCTGTATACCCCCTCTCATGTCCGGAATCTTTGTTTCTGAACTACCTCCTGTCTGAGGACATAGACTCCCCCCTGTATTTTGAAACACCCTCCTGGTATTGGTCCTTGAATGCCCAGCCCTCTACCACTACCTTGTCTCACATCCTCTCTATGATGAAGCACCCATTTCCCCCCCCCCCTCCCCTTATCATGGCCTTTCAATGACTCTCACTCGCTGTCAGACTCAATCACAAGAGAGCTCAAAGAAATCCAACACCAGCAGAATCACTTGATTATGCACTTGAACACTCTCTGGCTGAAGGATGAATCCAGATCTGCCAAACCCTCGCAGACCTTGGAATCTTCAGAATCATCAATACCTTCTCCAGAATTGCTTTGGTACCCTATCTCTGACCACTCCTCCAAGCCCTCACTGAGGAACAAGGAGAGGACTACCTCCTGGATCTTGCCCATGACCACCTCGCCATATCACCCTTCTTCACTCCCATTATTGAGAAACTTAATCAGACCAGCCATGCACAGAACCCTCCCATCATGGGAAACACCAGATCATTGCTTGGAGGAATTGCCATGGCCGAGAGGAGAATTAGAGATGCAACCCTACAAATGGCAGAAGGATTGGCCACGACCTCCCTCCCCCAAACCCCCCAAGTTCTACCCATTCGAGATGGCCCGAAGAAGCCTCTATCATCGGTTGAAGGAGGTGAGGGACAGAGCACAAGTTCAATCAGAGGAAAAGAAAAAGGAAAACAGAAAGAGGTACTGTCACCTGACCCCATTTCCATTTTCCCAAGACTGGCCCCAGGACCAACTCGCAGGAATAGAAGATCCAACAAACTCACATGCTTCCAATGTGGAAGTATCAAACATCTGCAACCTAACTGCCCTATCTACACTTGCCCCTTCTGCCAGCACAAAGCCCCAGGACATATCCAAAGAGAATGTCCCTCCAACCAATGCTCCTCCTGCAATGGAATGGGGCACTCCTCCACTGAATGCTTTGACCCAGAAGACTTCAATGATGACAATGTCATCTTCAATGATGGCGACTCTGCAGGAGGAGACTTTAGGAGTTGAAGAGGGTCTTCAATGGATAGAAGAGGGTAATGTTACAAGTAAAAGCAGTTCTGAAATTCCCAAAGGTTCTGGAACTTGTTCCCATGGTTCCGACACTTCTGAGGTACCTTCCTGCAGTTCCAAAGGTTCCAGAATCTCAAAACCATCAGAACACTTCAATACTCTTCTACCAGAATGGAAGCTGGAAGACGGACTCCCCCTAGAATGCTATTTGTTACAAGTATCCACAGTTCCGAAGGTTCCGGAACTAATTCCTGTGGTTCCGACGCTTCCGAGGTATCTTCCCGCAGTTCCAAAGGTTCCGGAATTCTGGAACCATCAGAACTCTTCGACACTCTACCGGAATGGAATCCAGAAGATGGACTACCCCCGGAATGCTACTGGACCTTGTTCCCTGAAGACTACACTCCATATGGTCATATGGAGATCCCCATTCTTGACTCACCCTGTTCGTCTCTTCTTCCTCTTTTGTAACTCTTGCCATGTGCTTTTAGAACTGTTTTCGTCATGGACCTCCGCTCCTCCTTTCGCCCCTCCTTTAGGCGACTGTGTCTTCCCATTCCTGTCAATGACTCCACAAGGCCGTTGTAGCTTACCATGTGTTCTGTCCATCCCCCTTCCATTCCGAGATGGTTCCGAACTGTATAAATAGTTGCTAGTCGTCATGTATATTTCCCCAGCTAGATCTGCACAATTATACGCAGTGTTTAGTCTCATCCTGCCTGAGTCTCGAGTCTCAGCAGAGAACCCCCTTGGATTTCTATAGGACGTTGTGTCTCCTTTGAGGACACACTGAGACTGGACGTTGTGCAAGCATAACACTATTGGACTCTATTTCCTGAAAACTACGCTCCATATGATCATATGGAGATCTCCATTCTTGACTCACCCTGTTCCTCCTTCATTCCATTTCTGTAACTCTTACCATGTGTCCCCAGAATCGCTTTTGTCATGGACCTCTGCTTGTTCTTCCATCCTCTTTTGATGGTAGTGTCACCCCATTCCACCCATTGATCCATGAGGCCATTGTAACATACCATGTGTTCTGTTCCACCACTTTCCCATTCTAAGATGGTTCCAAACTGTATAAATACTTAGTAGCTGTCTTGTATGTTCCACAGCTAGATCTGCACAATTATACGCAGTGTTTAGTCTCATCCTGCCTGAGTCTCTAGTCTCAGCAGAGAACCCTTCAAATCTACAGGACTTTGTGTCGCCTTTGAGGACACATTGGGACTAGATGTTGCACAAGTGTAACATCTATCACTGTCTGACAAACTCCAGGTGGCAAAAGCGAACCACTATCATGACCATTGTGTGTCCCAACACCAGCCTTGAGCAACTGGATATAAGGTGAGTCTTTTTGCTGATGAGTAGAACACTGTTACACATGTGCAACATCTAGTCCCAGTGTGTCCTCAAAGGTGACACAACGTCCTATAGAAATCCAAAGGGGGTTCTCTGCTGAGACTTGAAATTCAGGCAGAATGAGACCAAATACTGTGTATAATTGTGCAGATCTAGCTGCAGAACATACCAGGCAACTACTAAGTATTTATACAGTTTGAAACCATCTTGGAACAGAAAAGAGATGGGTCAGAACACATGGTATACTACAATGGCCTCGTGGATCAATGGACAGAATGGGGTGACACTACCATCAGGAGGAGGATGGAAGGAGGAGCAGAGGTCTGTGACAAAAGTGAGTCTGGGGGGGCACATGGTATGAGTTACAAAAGTGGAGCAAAGGAAGAACATGGTGAGTCAAGAGTAGGGATCTCCTTATGATCATATGGAGCATAATCTTCAGGGAATAGAGTCCAATAGCATTCTAGGGGGAGTCCATCTTCAGGCTTCCATTCTGGTAGAAGAGTGGTAAAGTGTTCCAATGTTACCAGAATTCTGGAACCTTCGGAACCACGGGAAGGTGTTAAGACCGGGTCGGACTTGGCGGACGAACTCCGTAGGAGCTCCGTGAATCTTGATGAAAAGGGGATAGAGTAGGACTTTGGCTTCAGCGACTCGGAGCGGAGCGCTGCGCCCTTGTCGGATCGTTGGTGGTCCCGGATTT
>JBBPMF010001202.1:0-11326 GCA_038090175.1 Austroboletus eburneus
GTCGAGGAGACGGGATCGAAGGATTTCTGAGGACCGTCGAGGAGACGGGATCGAAGGATTTCTGAGGACCGTCGAGGAGACGGGATCGAAGGATTTCTGAGGACCGTCGAGGAGACGGGATCGAAGGATTTCTGAGGACCGTCGAGGAGACGGGATCGAAGGATTTCTGAGGACCGTCGAGGAGACGGGATCGAAGGATTTCTGAGGACCGTCGAGGAGACGGGATCGAAGGATTTCTGAGGACCGTCGAGGAGACGGGATCGAAGGGTTTCTAAAGACCGTCGAGGAGACGGGATCACGGGATCTGGCAAGGGTCTTCCTTGGCAGAGGTTCTTAGGACACCGTAGGGCTAACGGTGGATCAAGGGGTTTCAAGGAGAGCGTCCACTCAACAGTAGGACAAGGACTGGGGGACCGAAGACAATCCAAGGTACAAGGTAGATTGTAGGAGGTCTAGGATAAGGGACTACAGCGGTGTACCGAGGGTTTATATACTCGAGCCAAGTGGTTAAGAGTAGGTCAAAGAAGAAGGTGAGTCAGCGATGGAAAGCGATGGAATCGCGAAGAAGAGCTGAGTCACTATGGAATGATGCGATGGCATCGGAAAGACATTGGTAATACAACTGCGGATGAGTCACGCTAAATATGTAAGCGGTATTCGAAGAAAAGGGTAGAAAAGAGAGAGCCCAAGCGGGGCTCGAACGTCGGGGCCTAAGGCCTTTGGTGTACAATTGGTAAGTGAAGATCAAGGAAAAAGGTAAGGGGGCCCAACGAATCATAACAACAGGCTGGTGAGTGGGTCTGGGTGAATCTGTTTAAAGAGAGGACGGAGTGACAGCGAGTGGGCTGGGCAAATCAGTGCCTTGTTGTGGTAGGCTGCATGTTGACATCAATCATTGACAAGGACAGCTCAGTGAATGGGCTGGATGAATCCATCCCAGGTATTTTTTGAGGTCAATGAGGGTATGGCTTGGGTCTGGGGTTGTTGGCATGCCAGTTGATCAGTCGGCTGCAATCTGAGGCCTAATCAAGGTCCTGCACATGATGGCAAAGGTCAGTTTAGGGCGAAGTTCCAATTATAGATTGATAGGTTCTGATTGGCTGAGATAGGTCAACCTATTGACCCCTGGGAATGCCGATGCTTCCATGGCTTGGACCCTTCAAAATCACATGATGCATCAGAAATAATGCAGTGCATCTTAAACTCCCACACAATATGAGAATTCACCATGTGGTAAATGTATCCAGGGTTAAACCCTATATATGCTACCTCAATGGACAACCAGTGTTTAAACCTGGTCCAGTACTTGTAAACAATGAGCCAAAAGTTGAGTATCAGATAGAGCACATTATAGACACTTGCTGGAATGGGCAACAAAAAGAATATTTAGTTCACTGGGCTGGCTACTCAGGGAAGAAGCACACCTGGGAACCAATGTCTAATTTAAGAAATGCAACAGATACAGTCACTCTATTTCATGAAATGAATACAAAGGCCCTAGCATGGAGTGCCTTTACTCATTTCAACATATTTAATCCCTATAACATCAATAACATACCAACTCTGGTCATCTAGAAATCTGACCCATAGAGGAGGGGTGATGTTACAATTGCTTTTTTTACTATTTAAAAACACACTCATGTTAGGAGTTGAACTCCTGACCTCCTATATAAGGAAAACCCCTATTGGCACAAGGCCATTGAGACAAACATTTTCCATCATAATTTATCATGTGACTGCTTACCTCAGCAGTCTAGACCACTTGTCACATGACTTGTCACATGCTTTAAGGGCTAGACCCTTATCTCTTATCTATGACATCATACCTCATGTACAACATGCCTATCACACAAGGCATGCTTTTTTACTTCTTTATCTCACAGACTTGCTTCTTTATGACTCATGCTCTCCTATCAACTAATCATGTATTTTCTTCTTATCATGGTATAATATCCATTTATGGTATTTACACCAACATGTACATATAGTAGAGTAGTATATAAACCCTAGGACTTCATGTTACAATTCACTGAATCCCTCTTTTCTTTATGATTACTTACCATGTACACCAAATGACCTTGACCCTCACCATTCAAGCCCTGCTTGGGTTCTTTTTCTTTTACCATTGTTTTTCCATTCCCACTTACTTATTTAGCATGACTCATCTGCAGCTATATTACCAACCTTTATCCAATGCCATTACATTCATTTTGTAATAACTTAGCTTCCTCACGATTCCATCACTTTCTATCGCTGACTCACCTTCTTCCTTTGCCTACCCTTAACTCTTTGGCTCACATATATAAACCCTCAGTACTCAGGTGTATTCACTATCTTAGACCTCCTGCAATCCACCTAGTATCTTGGAATTGTCCTCAGTCCCTCAGTCCTTATCCTACTGTTAAGTGGATGCTTCCTTTGAACCTTTGATCCATTGCTAGTCCTGTGATGTCCTTAGACCTGTTGATCTCTCAATCTTCAACAGTTCTCAGAACCTCCATCAAGGAAGACCCTTGAACAGATCCCCCCTTCAATCTGACACCCCCTTGTCCTGTCTGCTGTATAGTGACAGTAAAGCCCTCAAACCACTGCAGGCCTATGCTTGACCATGTCGAGCATAACACTTTGAGGCTGGAGTTCCCAGCTTTGAAGTTTTAGAGATTTCCTCACAAGCTTACTACTTTAAGAATCAAAGGGTTACTTCCTCTACTCTTTACTTCATCTTTATTTGAGTTGTTTCAATTCCTGCTTCTCTGAAATCCAGGACCACCAATGATTCAACAAGGGCACAGTGCTCCACTCTGAGTCACTGAAGTCAAAGTCCCACTAGTCCTCCTTTCATTGCAATAACTCTGGAATTTCTTGGAGCTCCCTCAGAGTTTGTTCATCAAGTCTGACCTGGTCTTAACAGTGTCTGAGTCACTGAGTTGCATATTGCACTGGCACCAGAGTGGAGGTTGCACTCTAGAAGAACCCTCACCCTCAGTATCTACCATTGCCAGTCCTCACTGCATATGCAAGGTGTATCTATTGCAATATCAAGATCATCTGTGCAGTCTTTTTTTTTGCTTTTAAAGCTTTTATGCATTGTCTTTCACTGGATCTATAGCAATCTATAATGGATCTCATATGGAGTTTAGGATGTCTTATTGAGGTTATCATCATTGCCTGCTGCTTGACATTCTTCCATCTTGCACACTGTTTTGTAACTGAGCAGTGTTTGCCAGTCCTACTGTTCCTTCCACATCAATTCTTGTGCTTCACAGTAGATGCTTGGGATTTTGATGAAGAAACTGTTATTGACTTAACTGTTTACCTTTCTTAATTCACTTTTTGGACAAAGAGTTTGAGCCCAAAGAATTACCTATCCACACTTTCATTGCCAATGCACCAAGTTTTCATCCATGCTAAGGAAGTTCTGGAAGGCTCATTCATACTACCTGGCAGAATACTCCCATATCTACATAGATAGTCCACCATGGCTCACTTCACTCATCATTGATCTGACTACCATTACTGTTCAGACTACCTGCTTCTATCAGTGTTATCTGACCCTTATTTCCACCCATGACATCAATAAGGAATTCTTGCAGGAATTACTTGCTGGCAAAATAAATGCAAGGCAGCTCATCTTTGAGCTTTTTTTATCATCTATGTTCATCTATGTGTTGGTCAGCAATACCTGTCATATAAGAAACTTCAATACAATTCACCCAAGGTGTCCCAGCATTGAGACTTTTGTTCGCAGAAGCTGAAGAACTGGAGATAAAGGAGTAAGAGCATAGAAAAATTACTATCTTAAAAAGTTTTCTTTAAATTTTTTGCATCATGTCTGAATCAGCATCTGCTGGATCAAGTGCCACTTTCCTTCATGTCTACCCTGAGGCAAGAACTATTAAGAGTTTTTCTTCAATATCAGAACTACCTTCAATGGGAAAAGAATGCTTCAGGAGGCATGCTTGCCCCTGTCATACCCAATCCAGAAACAACCCCTGGTATGCCTCAAACCACCTGAATTCCATTTAAGCCTATAATAAACCTGACAGATTCCAATTCTCTTGGAAAATTGACTGTCCAGAAACCTTCCCCATATAACAGCAACAAGGAGATGTTCATTCAATGGATGGTTCAATTCACCAACTACTGCTGCAGCTTTGCAAGACAACCAACAGATAATGAGAAGATCCAAATGACCTTGGGCTTCTTCACTGAAGGATTAGCTGCCAAGTTTGCCACACACTACATCACAAATCCTCTGGACTAACTATATCAAGTCAAATCTATGCTGAATTCATGGCACTGGTGAAGCAACAGTTCAAGCCTGTGTATATGGCTGCACATGTCAAGAATAACTTGTTCAAATTCAAACAAGGATGATCAACAATTGAAGAGTTCATCATTAAACACCACCAACTCATGGTTTGTGCCAAATTGTTAAGACTGGGTCAGACTTGGTGAATGAACTCCATAGGAGCTTCATGAACTCTGGAGTTGACTGGGTGAAAGGAAGACTTGGTGGAACTTTGGCTTCAGTGACTTGGAGTGGACACTGTGCCCTTGTTGAATCATTGGTGTTTCTGGATTTCAGAGAGGCAGAGAATAAGGAGGGCACAAGAGGAGACAGAAGAGTCTGAGTTGTTTTAAGTCATCTAAGTTGATAACTAGCTAAAGTACAAGTGACATGACAGGATTATATATACAGAGATCGGAGGCAGTGTACAAAAGCAATGACAGGAAATGTAAATAGGTGGAGCCAGAGAATAGAGACAGAAGGGAAATATAAGTGGAGCTGTGCAGGCACAGGATTGGAGAAAACTGAAAGGTGAGACTAAGACATAAGTAGAACAAAGTGTAATGTAACTAGAAAGTACAAGAAGTGGAGAAGTGGAGGAGTGGAGGAACATTGAAACAGAGAAGCAGAGAATTGTAGAAGTGAAGGAGTGGAGGAACAGAGGGTTGGAGAAGGGCTAGGATTAGGGATATGACACAAATATACATATGTAACAATATACATATTCCAAGGAGGATAACTTGTCTACATATCTACTCTGACAAAATGCACACCTTGACCTTGTTGAACAACTTCTTTGAACTGATTGCAGTGCTTTGACCACTCTAAACAGAGACTACCAATACTGATGCAACACATTTATTGAAGCTGGTCAGATTGTCAATGAGATCTGTTATGCATAGACCAGTGGTCAAGTGTAGAGGATGAGGACTCTGGGACCTGAGGGTAATCTGATGTACATATATATGAGATAAATTTGTATTTAATATGTCAGCACTACCTATGTATTTCTGTAATATTTGCAATAAAGAAGCTTTCTATTGATTTGCATATATACTGATGCTATAAATATTGTAGATATGTGTGCAGCTTTTCTTGGAAACTGGAAATCTCTGTGGCAGTGACATCTGGGTGGTTTTCATCAATAAATTATTCATTAGTGTTCTTTTCAGAGTTGGTTGTTGACTAGTAGTATTACATAATTGTATTTAGTTAGTCTGCCTGCTGTCACTCTGGGTTGTTGGGTAGTAAGCTCTCCAGTGCAAATTGATGGTGGTGAGATCAACACATTCAGATATGGTTCCTGTATTGCATGTAGTGTACATACACTTATCATTATCTCTCACTGTATGTATGTTGTTTTTTGTTGCCTGCCAATCTCTCATATCAACTTGACATTCATATTTTTACCCTTTTAAACAATACTCAAATCATTCTTGCTCTCATGCACACTGCTCTTCCCCTCAGATGTTTGATCTGATTCAATTGTACATAACAAACACACACATATATGTACATACAGTCATTACCCTCTACCTCTTGACATTTGACCCCTTGTGGCCACCTCAGAAAGATAGCCACAGTCTCCTCAATAGCATCAGCAGTCTACACAATGCTACTGCCTTTCCCCCAGTTTCATACTGTAGTTTTCAGCATAAGAGAAATTTGAAAGACTATGATTTTGAACAATGGCCAAGAACTAAATAGTATAAAACTGAACAAGTGGACACAGACCATAGAGCTGTCAGTCAGTCAGTATGTAGAAAGGAACAAAGGTCACAAACAAACTGCAAATGTCTTGATTCAACATCACACAGAAATAATGTAACAAACACATACTTGCTAAGACAGCACACATGCTCAAATAATCAGTGTTTGAACTGCAGCAGGGATCTAGAATGAAGACCAACATCCTACAAAAATATGGACATAACATCACAGACTTAACATGCATACTGAAAATGACAACATACCATCTAAAGTGCCAAAATCACAAAAATATCAGGCATAATTCTTCCCACCATACATAATTTTCACATACAATCTACAAACACAGCAGTGTCAAAAATGACCAAACTTTAACTAAGTAGGAATAACAAAATAATCACTCACTGTCTGAGAACATAAAAATCACAAAGTGATCAGGTCAAGTCCATCAATACAGTTAGCACAATAAGATATGTACCTCCTGAACACATGAACAGAATTTGTGAGATGTGAAATTGACTGGAGGTATCTAAGCTGACCACTCACAATCTGAGAATGCACAGAAATTGTCAAATGATCAGCTCCACCTCACCAATGCTCATAAATAATTACATACTCGCTGAGGATGCACATGAATCATCAAATGGTCAGACAATTTCACCAATGAACCAAGAACAATCACATACTCGCTGAGGATGCACACAAATGGACAAATGGTCAGATCAACTTCACCAATGAACCAAGAACAATCACATACTTGCTAAGCATGTGAAGGAATTGTCAATTGGTCAGGTCTTCACCAGTGGATCAAGAACAATCACATACAAGCTGACGATGCACAGGAATTGTCAAATGATCAGGTCATTTTGCAAATGGATTGAGATCAACCACATACTCCCTGAGAATGCCAAGAAATTGTCAAACAGTCAGGCCAACTTCACCAGTAGATCAAAAATAATCACGAACTTCCTGAAAATGTGCAAGAATGTCAAATAGTCAGGCACACTTCACCAATGTATCAAGAACAATCATGTACTCGCTGAGGATGCACAGGAATTATCAAATGGTCAGGTCAACTTCACCAACAGATCGAGAACAATCACGTACTTCCTGAGGATGTGCAGAAATTGACAAGTGATCAGGTCCACTTCACCAATGGATCGAGGACAATCACGTACGAGCTGATGATACACAAGATTGTCAAATGGTCAGGTCCACTTCACCGATGGATCAATAACAATCACGTACATACTAAGGATGCACATGGATTGTCAAATGATTACGTTCGCTTCACCAATGGATCGAGAACAATCATGTACTCGCTGAGGATGCACATGAATTGTCAATATTTAGGTCGACTTCATCAATCATTGGATCGAGAACAATTACATACTTCCTGAAGATGCACCCGAATTGCCAAATGGTCAGGTCGACTTAATTGATAAATCAAGAATGATCACGTACATCCTGAGGGTGCGCAGAGATTGTCAAATGGTCAGAACGACTTCACTAATGAATCGAGAATGATCACGTACAAGCTGAGGATGCGTTGGAATTGTCAAACGATCAGGTCCACTTTACCGATGGATCGAGAATAATTACGTACAAGCTGAGGATGGGCAGGAGTTGTCAAATGGTCAGGTCCATTTCACCGACGCATTGAGAATGACCACGCACGAACTGAGGATGCACAGGAATTATCAAATGGTCAGGTCGACTCCACCGATGGATCAAGAACGGTCACGTACGAGCTGAGCATATATAGGAATTGTCAAATGGTCAGGTCTACCTCACCAATGGATCAAGAACCATGATGTACTCCCTAAGGATGCGCAGGATTGTCAAATGGTCAGGTACAGTTCACCAATATGCCAAGAACGATCACACACATTCTGAGGATGCATATGAATTGTCAAATGATCAGGTCAACTTCACCGATGGATCGAGAACGATCACGTACATCCTGAGGATGTGCAGGAATTGTCAAATGGTCAGGTCAACTTCACCAATAAATCGAGAACGATCACGTACTCCCTGAGGATGCGAAGAAATTGTCAGATGGTCAGGTCCACTTCACCGTTGCTTCGAAAACGATCACGTACGAGCTGAGGATGCGCAGAAAATGTCAAATGGTCAGGACCACTTCACAGATGGATCGAGAACCATCACGTACTCACTGAGGGCGCACACGAATTGTCAAATGGTCAGGTTCACTTCATCAACGCATCGAAAACGGTCACGCACGAGCTGAGGATGTGTAATAATTGTCAAAGGGTCAGGTCCACTTCACTGGTGGGTTGAGAATGAACACGTACTTCCTGAAGATGCATTGGAATTGTCAAATGGTCAGGTCGCATTCACTGATGGATCAAGAACGATCACGCACGAGCTGAAGATGCGCAGGAATTGTCAAATGGTCAGGTCAACTTCACCAATGGATCAAGAACCATCCCTTACTCGCTGAGAATGGGCACGAATTGTCAATCATTAGGTTGATTTCACGATGGATCGAGAGCGATCACTTACGAGCTGAGCATGCATAGGATTGTCAAATGGTCAGGTCGACTTCACCGACGGATCAAGAACGATCACGTACATACTGAGGATACGCAGGATTTATCAATTGGTCAACTCGACTTCATCAATGGAAAGAGAACGATCACGTACAACCTGAGGGGGCACAAGAATTTTCGAACGGTCAGGATGACTTCATGCATCGTAAACCAATCACTTACAAGCTGTCAAAAAAAACATGTAAATTAATGTGTTCGGTCGCTGCAGTGAAATAGGGATAGCAACGTACATACTGCGTGTGCATGTAAATTAAGTAGTCAACAACGAAATTGTCCTTATCTGGATGACTTCGCTCACCATCTACCATCAACCACCCTCTCCTGTCAGTAAAGCGGTGCCGAATGAAATACCAAGAGTAACACACACCTTTACAATGTATGTTGACCAACATTTCCAATCATCGGTTATATTCTACATGCAAACGAGCATACGTACCTCCTATTGACATGTGTATGTCAGTATTGATCAAGCAACAGTTTGTACCACACACAAACTAGGGTAGATCCATGTGCTCCAGCATCAATACTTGCTTTTCACGATGACAGTGGCCCTGACTTACGTTCTAGGGAATCAACAACACCTGAAATTAGTACTGAATCTCTTAATTAAATTGCTAAAGTCCCACCTTAAGTATCCCAGTAATCCATCTCATTTTCGACTCCAGGTACCTAGTCCGATCGGTTTTTCCTGAATCCTTTCATTGGTGTCATCAACATCAAATGTTTACAATCATGTATTCCTCTCTCACCTTAGTTGGGGCGAAATTTCCTCTGAGATACAGCGAGCCTGCCCAACGCAATGCTTCCTTCATCCATGACCTTATCCATTTCAAGTCAATTTTCTTGACCCACTCAATAGCTTCGTCTTCCAGCCCTTCTAATCCCTCCTTGGCACCAGGAGCAGACAAGAACAAACAAGCGTGATAATGCCAGGATATAAGAGCATATTCTGGTGCATGGCCGCCATCCCTGAAAGCGGTTGTAATTGCTCTAAGACAGTCAACCATAAATTGCCCGTGACACACAGCTGGAGCATAAAAGAGGGCCTTCGACCGAGATTGGTTGGTAAGAAAGTCTCGTAGCGACGCGTGAAAGAATCTGATCTCTTCCGAATTATTAGGTATATCAAGGATAGAGTGGCATCCACGTAAGGCTCTGCAGATGTCATGGATCTCCAAGCGCCTGTCGTCGGCGAATAGAACCATGGAGAGTCCATCGATGGCGAGCGGATATCGAAGGTACATCAAGCTTCCCATGACGATGTCAAAATAGTCCCACTTCCTGCAGTCCTCGACAACCTGTGCATACAGGGGGTCCAAACCTTTATGGAGCTTCAGCACCTTCATCAACCTTGTCGCTGGAGAGCCTTCCCCGCAGATATATCGAACAGCCGTGGCGGCGTACATGAACAGACCTTCCGATTTCTCTACAAGTTGGTCGAGGTGTGATTTCGACGGCCAATGCTCCGGACCGCCGTCCTCGTGACGTTCTTCTTTTGGCCAACCCTCCTGAAGTTTATGGACAAAGTACTCTCGAACATCGCATTCCGATTCTGTAAGAGAAAGCAATTGGACATCGCCGCGCCTGTCATCCAGACAGGCTTTGATATGAGGCTCGGGCCGACTGGTAAGGAGAAATCGGAAGGGCAGCTTGTTCCCGCGAAGCCACCTGATCAACCGGCGTATTCCCTCTAGCGAGGCGCATTCGTCCAGACCATCGATAACGATGAGATTGGGGTCGGTACTAGATGCGCCAACGAGAAGCTTGGAGAGCCGATCCTCGAGCGAAAGATTGAAAAGTGGATCCCCGAGCACTGGAATCTGGCGATCTTTCACCTTCAGACCTTCCATCATTTGGTCCCCAGCTGACGAACTTTTTCTCGCGATTTGATATGCTAGGGTAGCCACAAGTTTATCGATGTCATCACGGTCTCCTGTCTTTCTCCAGAAAAAGAAAGTAGCTGCTAGTTGTCCACGTTTGTCGTATTCCTCTGCAACGGTATGTGCGACTGTAGTTTTGCCAGTACCTGCAGGGCCACTCAACCAGCATATGGGGTGTTGCGTGCTGCAATCAGCCCATGATCGAACGTCGGCTAGGATTTTGGTTCGGGTCTCGGGTTGGCATATGACAGCGTGCTCTGCTACTCTCTTGACCGAATTATAAAGGGCATCTTGAACGAAATGGGGACCTAAGAAGTCGAATATTGTAGGAGCCGGCACTATAGAAAAGTTGAGACAACAAGTGAGAGGTGGAAATGTCGGCCGACCTGGCAAGTTAATGATCTGCCCTACTGCGACACGCGCGGTAACATTCCCTCGAATACCGGTACTGGTGAATAGGATGCAGCAAAGTGAGATGGGAGAACGAAGCGAATTTGGTCCTACCGTGATTCGTTTGGAGCTTGTGGTACCATGATAAAAAGGAGAATCTAGTGCGATTGTCAAGTATGAACGTTTGAACTAGGCCTCTAGCAACTCCGACAAGTTACTTGTCTGTGTTTGGTTCATGCACAGCCTAAAGGGAAATGGGGGCAGAAATGATTAATGACAGATCAACTTATCGTGTTACAAACATGCCCTATGACGGTCGGATTGCACTAAAATTCAATAGAGGCGCGCATATTTTTGTATATGAGCGCGCGCACATCACTTTTCATATGAACGCGCACATTTTTGTGTACGAGTGCGCGCACAACTTTCATACGAGCGCGCACAATTTAGTATATGAGCACGCAAAATTACTGACCATTCCACAC
>JBBPMF010001203.1:0-11323 GCA_038090175.1 Austroboletus eburneus
AGTAGAATAGCTAGCTAACATACCTGGAGCTCACTGTCAGAAACTGAAGGACATAGACAGTGAACTCCGGGCTACATCTGAAGCGCCACACTAATACTACACAACACTACCACGCCACTAGAGCGTGCCTTACAAGTGTAGAGCATGACTCACTAATGTATGCATGGGAGAGCGAAATCATAAGGTTAACACTCCCCCCTGATTGCGCATCTCTCTGCTATGATGAATGAAATGAAAAGGAAATGAAAACGGACCAATCTAAGTGCCCACAATGGGTGCAAGTCCGAGCAATTGACAGAACTGCTGAACCTTGACTCTAGGTAGCGCTTTTGTGAGCAGATCTGCCAGCATATCACCAGTAGGAATGAAACTGGGGGAAATAAGACCTTTGTCGACTATATCTCATAGCCAGTACCAGCGCAAATCCAAGTGCTTCATTCTTCCATAATGCTCCGGATGTTTGGCAACCTAAATAGCAGACTGATTGTCCATATGAAGCACTGACGCTCCAGTTACCTCGAATCCAAGCTCCTGCAAGAGCTTGCATATCCAGATGATTTCCTTGCCAGCCTCACATGCTGCGACCTACTCTGCCTCAGTAGTGGACAGAGCGACAATGGTTTGGCGCTTGGACATCCAGGATACGACCCCAGTTCTGATTTTGACCACATATGCGCTAGTAGACCGCCCAGAGTCCTTGCAACCGCCATGATTCGCATCGGAGTAGGTGGAAAAGAGTGCCGGAGTTGTCGGATCAGGGGAATAGGTGATACCATGATTTAGAGTGCCCTGGATGTAGCGGAATAGGTGCTTTATGTTGTACCAATGGGCTACACCTGGATCAGATGTGAATGAGGCAAGTTGACCTACTGCAAATGCAATATCAGGTCGAGTTGTGCATGTGAGGTACTGTAGAGATCCAATAGCGCCTCCAAAGTCCACAGAACGCATGAAATTGCGGTCTTCTGTGGTCCTGGGGCATTTCTCACGAGATAAGCATAGTCCTGGGTCCATGGGCGTCGTGACAGGCTTGCAATCAGCCATATGAAAGCGTGACAGCATGTCGACGCAATACTGGCGCTGGGAGATGGTTAGGGAGCGCTTCGAGCGGTCTCGATCAATTTTGATGCCCAGAATCTCAGAGGTGGCCCCCAGATCGCGCAGCTTGAAGTGCTTGCTCAAATCAGCGATAGCCTGCTTGATTGCATCCAAAGACGACGAAGCAAAGGTCATGTCGTCCACAAACACAGGCAGAATGATCCGGACTTCACCTCGCACAAAGATATAGGCTGCTGCATCCGAATAGGTCTGGGTAAAGCCCATAGACTCAAGAGTGGTGCGCATTTTGCGATTCCAGCGATTTCCGCCCTGTTTGGTGCCATAAAGTGCTTTCTTTAGCAAACAGACCTTATCCTTCGCATTTCCCTCTGCAAATCCCTCCGGCTGCTCCATGTAGACATCACAGTCCATTTCGCCGTTCAGATAGGCGTTTGAGACGTCCACAGACCAGAGATGAAGGTCCTGAATTGCAGCAAGTGCCAGAATAACCCTAAGAGTGGGTATGCGCACTGTAGGCGCGAAAACCTCGAGGTATTCAAATCCTGGGCGCTGGGAGAAGCCTTGGGCGACCAGACGGCCTTTGTAGCGCTCAAAAGAGCCATCAGCCCGATATTTCTTTGTGAAAACCACCTAGACCCAATGACAGGCTTATCCTTAGGTCTAGAAACGAGTTCCCAAGTTCCATTGGTCTTGTGCGCTCCAAGTTCGTCCAATGTGGCCTTTTTCCACTCAGCTGCATCATCTTGACGCATTCGCATTGCCTCTCTATAGGACTTTGGTTGCGCTAAACCTGCGCTAAAACACCTAGCCATGTCTGCTTCATCATCATCAGAGTCCTCTGAGTCCTCCACAAGTTGAGCAGGGCTCAGTCTCCACCAATCTCGAGGTGGTTGGCAAGTTCTATGAGGTAGGCGCGCTCCTATGCCAATGGGACTAGGTGGTTGCACAATTTTGACGAGTTCAGGCTTTGGGGCGAGTTCTGGAGATGGGGATGGTTGTGGTGTCTCTGGGACTGGTGAAAACGGTGGAGCAGGAGCTGCTAAGGGTGTTTGGGGATCTTCATCCTGCGCATCAGGAGGATTAGGGACCCCCCCAGGATGAGGATCTCCAGGAGCGTCGAAATCGCCATCATTAGATGAGTAGTCAATAGTTGGTGGGTGGTATGGAATGGGATGTGGTCGACTCGATGTAAAGTCACGCTCGGAAGTAGAGTCACGGTTAGGTGTGCTAATGGTTGGATTAGGCTGCAAAGTGCTCCTTTCGTCGAAATCAGCGCGTTCCGAGATGATTGTGCGCTTCGTAGTTGGATTATAGAATTTCCAACCCTTGTAGCCATCAGGATAGCCTATAAAGACGCACTTTTCATAGTGTGGGCGCAGAGCGTCACGCTTGTCCCTTTGGATGTGCACATAGGCAGTAGACCCCCAGACACGGAAGTGGGAGACATCAGGTTTGCTCCCATTCCACTTTTCATAAGGCGTCGAGTTGTCCAGAGCTGCTGTGGGACACCTGTTCCACACATGGACAAGAGCAGCAAGTGCTTCGCCCCAAAAAGCCATAGCTAGGCCTGATTCCTTCAACATGGCAGTAATGCGCTCAGAGAGCACTCTATTGGCGCGTTCTGCGACTCCATTCTGCTGTGGGCGCGCTCGGACAGTGTGCTGGCGCTCAATACCACAGGATTTGGTGTATTCGAGCATGGCATTGCTCATGTACTCCCCTCCCTTGTTGTCTCGCAGAGTTTTGATCTTTCTCTCGCTCTGGTTCTCTGCAAATGCTTTAAACTGCTTAAAAGCGTCGAAAATGTCGGATTTGGCCTTAATGGGAAGGACAAAGCGAAACCGGCTGAAATCATTGATGAATGTGACCCAATAGCGATACCCAGAGAATGTGGGGTAAGGGACAGCATATACATCGGAGTGTACGAGTTCCAGAGGTCAAGTAGCACGAGATGTCAAAGTGGGGAATGGATTGGCATGCATTTTGCCTGCTAAGCACGGCTCACAGATGGGATCAGGCAAGGTCTTGCTGTCCAACTTCATTCCAGTCACCAGGTTGCGCTCAAAGAGAGCTTTGATGTCTGCGGAGTTGTGGTGCGCAAATCTGCGATGCCAGAGCGATAAATCGAGTGGGACAGTGGTAGCTGGTCGAGCATACTCTGTAACTGCCTCAGTATGTCCGTCTAGGAATGCAGCATTGTGGTTATTGATGGTGGCGACGAAAAGAGGTGGTCCTGGTGGCCTGGAGAAGGACATGTGGTTCGAGTTGATCCTGACCACAAAGGACTTGTGCTGAGTCAAGTAGAGGACCGCCAGGAGGTTGGTCCAAAGGTGGGGAACATGTAGGACATTAGAGAACTCGACAGCACGACTGGGTTTTCCATCAATGACTGGGTGGAACACAACTGATCCAACACCAGCAGAGTAGACCACAGTGTTGTCGGCAAGCTTGATTGGGACGCGTTTGGGCGCATAATTGCGCAGCCAATGGCGATGTGGGGTCATGTGGGATGTAGCTCCAGTGTCAGCATTCCAGTCATGGTCTGCATCGAGCTGGAGTGGAGAAAATGGGTCCGAGGGATCACTGGATCGAAGAGAGGTGTTCCCAGCACATTCCAGGATGTCATGGGATGCGAGAGCAGCGGTAGGGACATCAGGGCGGCGCTGGGGGATGGTATAATGGGATTGGTGATGGGATAAGACCATGGTGATGCAAAGCGAAGAGGGACCGAGTAGAGGTGGTTCGAATTGGTATGTCCAACCAGATGTAGTGGACAGCGAAGATAGCACTTCTAAAGCGCGGGGCTCATAACCTGTTAACAGCTGGATTGAGACAGCTGGAGCTCACTGTCAGAAACTGAAGGACATAGACAGTGAACTCCGGGCTACATCTGAAGCGCCACACTAATACTACACAACACTACCACGCCACTAGAGCGTGACTTACAAGTGTAGAGCGTGACTCACTAATGTAAAGCGTGACTCACTAATCTATGCAGGAGAGCGAAATCATAAGGTTAACAGCCAGTTGATGGCCTGATTCTTGGTGTCTTGGTGCTCAAAAGTGCTTCTGAATTTGACAAGGAAGTCAGTAAATGTCCCAAAGAAGTTGGCATCAATGGCTTCCTTTCAGAAAGTAGAGGCCCAGATGGCAGCTAAGTCCTTTTTCATGCAGGACAAGGTGTAGATGATCTTCTTGTTGTTGTCATCATAAATGACCTTGTTTATGATGAGATAGGTGTGGACAGTGAATAGCTAGGACATGGCATCAGCATAAGAGCCATCAAAGTCATTGGGGGCTCCGAGATGGAGTTCAGTGGATTTGGCCATCATAGCAACTTGGGCTAGGGGTGGGGGTAGGGTAAATGCTGGTTAGCAATTGACTGGAGTTGGAGATGATGGGGTGGGTACTCTGGGAATACTAAATGTCACAGAGAGTCAATGGGTGAGTTCTAGGTCCTCAGGTTGTTGAGAAATGACGAGGTTTTCGTCAGTGTCAATGGGGTTCTCTGAAGAGGATTTGTCGGTATCTGATGAGTCAAGGCTTTCTCTCCTTGATGTGAGGTCAGAGTAGGGTCTAGAGTTTCAGGGGCATTGGTGGGCATTGATGAAGGCTTACATGATGTTAGCTAATCAAGGGAGATCTTAGACTTTTTGTTACGTTCGATGCGGTCGAGTGTAGGCCTGCAGAGGTTCTAGGGCTTACTGTCACTATACAGCTGACAGGACAAGGGGGCGTTGAGTCGAAGGGGGTCCACTCAAGGATCTTCCTTAGCAGAGGTTCTGGGGACTGTTGAGCACCAAGGAATCAATGGGTTTTGGAGATTGCAGGACTAGTGACGGATTGAGGGATCAAAGGGAGCATCTACTCAACAGTAGGACGAGGACTGGGGGATCCAAGAGCAATTTCAAGATACTAGGTAAATTGCAGGAAGTCTAAAATAGCGAATACGCCTGAGTATTGAAGATTTATATATGCAAGCCAAATGGTTAAGGGTAGGTCAATGGGAGAAGGTGAGTCTGTTAACCTTATAATTTTGCTCTCCTGCATACATTAATGAGTCATGCTTTACATTAGTGAGTCACGCTCTACATTAGTGAGTCACACTTTACACTAGTGAGTCACACCTAGTGTTGTGGTAGTGTTGTGTAGTATTAGTGTGGTGCTTCAGATGTAGCCTGAAGGTTACTGTCTATGTCCCTTAGTTTCTGACAGTGAGCTCCAGCTGTGTCAATCCAGCTGTTAACAGGTTATGAGCTCCACCCTTTAAAAGTGCTATCTTCACTATCCACTACTCTGCGCGGACTTACCAACTCGAACCATTTTTACTCAGTCCCTCTTCGCTTTAACTCAACTAACTCAGATCTACATTGCATTAGTATGGCCTCTTCCCATCACCAATTGTTAATAGCTGGATTGATACAGCTGGAGCTCACTGTCAGAAACTAATGTATTTGAGTAGAATAGCTAGCTAACATACCTGGAGCTTACTGTCAGAAACTAAGGGATTTGCCATTAAGATAAGCGTTTGAGACGTCCACAGATCATAGATGAAGGTCCTGAATCACAGCAAGTGCCAGAATAACCCTAAAAGTGGGTATGCGCACTGTTGGAGCAAAAACCTCGAGGTATTCAAATCCTGGGTACTGGGAAAAGCCTTGAGCAACCAAACGACCTTTGTAGCACTCAAAGGAGCCATCAGCGCGATATTTCTTTGTAAATACCCACCTAGACCCAATAACTGGTTTATCCTTAGGTCTAGACACGAGTTCCCAAGTGCCATTGGTCTTGTGCACTCCAAGTTCGTCCAATGCGGCCTTCTTCCACTCATCGGCATCATCTCAATGCAATGATCCTCTATAGGACCTCAGTTGTGCTAAACCTGCGCTAAAACACTTGGCCATGTGTGCTTCTCCATCATCAGAGTCCTCAGAGTCGTCAACAAGTTGAGCAGGGCTCAATCTCCACCAATCTTGAGGTGGTTGGCGAGTTCTATGAGGTAGGCGCGCTCCTATGCCAATGGGACTAGGTGGTCGCTCAATTTCGATGAGTTCAGGCTTCGGAGTGAGTTCTGGTGATGGGGATGGTTGTGGTGTCTCTGGGACTGGTGAAAGCGGTGGAGCAGGGGCTGCTAAGGGTGTTTGGGGATCTTCATCCTGCGCATCAGAAGGATTAGGAACCCCCCCAGAATGGAGATCACCAGGAGCGTCCAAGTCACCATCATTAAATGAGTAGTCGATAGTTGGTGGGTGGTATGGAATGGGATCAGGTCGACTCAATGTAGAGTCACGCTCAAGTGTAGAGTCATGCTTAGGTGTGCTAATGGTTGGATTAGGCCCAGGAGTGCTCCTTTCATCGAAATCAGCGCGTTCTGATATGATAGTGCACTTCGTAGTGGGGTTGTAGAACTTCCAGCCTTTGTACCCATCAGGATAGCCTATAAAGATGCACTTTTCTTAGTGTGGGTGCAAATTGTCACCCTTGTCCCTTTGGATCTGAACATAGGCAGTAGATCCCCACACACGGAAGTGGGAAACATCCGGTTTGCTCCCATTCCACTATTCATAAGACATCGAGTTGTCCAGAGCTGCTGTGGGACACCTGTGTTAACAGCTGGATTGACACAGCTGGAGCTCACTGTCAGAAACTGTGTATTCGAGTAGAATAGCTAGCTAACATACCTGGAGCTCACTGTCAGAAACTAAGGGACATACACATTGAGCTCCGGGCTACATCTGAAGTGCCACACTAATACTACACAACACTACCACGCCACTAGAGCGTGACTCACTAGTGTAGAGTGTGACTCACTAATGTAGAGCGTGACTCACTAATGTAAAGCGTGACTCACTAATCTATGCAGGAGAGCGAAATCATGTAGTCAACAGCTGGAGCTCACTGTCAGAAACTGTGTATTCGAGTAGAATAGCTAGCTAACATACCTGGAGCCCACTGTCAGAAACTGAGGGACATAGACAGTGAACTCCGGGCTACATCTGAAGCGCCACACTAATACTACACAACACTACCACGCCACTAGAGCGTGACTCACAAGTGTAAAGCGTGACACACTACTGCAGAGCGTGACTCACTAATGTATGCAGGAGAGCGAAATCATATAGTTAACACGAAGCGCTCCCTAACCATCTCCCAGCGCCAGTACTGCGTTGACATGCTGTTACGCTTCAATATGGCTGATTGCAAGCCTGTCACGACACCCATGGACCCTGGACTTTGCCTATCTCGTGAGCAATGCCCCAGGACCACAGAAGAGCGCAATTTCATGCATTCTGTGGACTTTGGAGGCGCTATTGGGTCTTTGCAGTACCTGACATGCACAACTCGACCTGATATTGCATTTGCAGTAGGTCAACTTGCCTCATTCACATCTGATCCAGGTGTAGCCCATTGGAATGCGATCAAACATCTGTTTCGCTACATCCAGGGCACTCTTAACCATGGTATCACCTATTCCCCTAATCCCACAACTCCGGCACTCTTCTCGACTTATTCTGATGCAAACCATGGCGGTTGCAAGGATTCTGGGCGGTCTACTAGTGCATATGTGGTCAAAATCGGCACTGGAGTGGTTTCCTGGATGTCCAAGCATCAAACCATTGTCGCTTTGTCTACTACCGAGGCAGAGTATGTTGCTGCATGCGAGGGTGGCAAGGAAATCATCTGGATGCGCAAACTCTTGCAGGAGCTTGGATTCGAGGTAACTGGAGCGTCAGTGCTTCATATGGACAATCAGTCCGCTATTCAGGTTGCCAAACACCCGGAGCACCATGGCAGGATGAAGCACTTGGATCTGCGCTGGTACTGGCTGCGAGACATAGTGGACAAAGATCTCATTTCACCTTCTTTCATTCCTACTGGCGATATGCTGGCAGATCTGCTCACAAAAGCGCTACCTAGAGTCAAGGTTAAGCAGTTCTGCCAATTGCTTGGACTTGCGCCCATTGTGGGCACTTAGATTGGTCCGCTTTCATTTGCTTTTCATTTCATTCCTCATAGGAGAGAGATGCACAATCAGGGTTTTTCATCCGGTCATAGGTGGAAAGAGATGTCGAGCGGTCGAATTTTCCAATGTCTTACATGTCCCTGATCTCTGCAACAACCTCCTGGCTGTTCTTTACCTCACTTGTCGCTCGTCATTTGTTGTTCATATCAATGCAACTCATATGTTTCTCTCGGGGATCTGGACCGCTTTTCGTCGCCACCATTGACAGCAAGAATGCTGCTTTTCTGGACAGCACTACAGAGTGTGTGACGGAGTATGCACATGCAGCAACCACTGTGCCACTAGATCTATCGCTCTGGCATCGCCGCTTTGCCCACCACAACTCCACAGATGTTAAATCACTGCTGGAGCGTGACTTGGTTAGTGGAATGAAACTGGACAACAAGTCAACACCAGATCCCATATGTGAGCCATGCCTGGCAGGCAAAATGCACGCAAATCCATTTCCTTCGTGGAATTCTCGCTCCTCTAGGCCCCTTGAGCTCGTCCACTCTAGCTGCTCTTGTACATGGGTGGAATAGATGCCCCACAGTGGCGCTGGACGACTCTACTACTTACCAACTCTGGCATGGAGGCAAACCTGATGTCTCCCATCTTCGTGTCTGGGGTTGTACATCTTATGTGCATATCCAGAAGGACAAGCGTGATGCCCTGCATCCCCACTATCAAAAGTGCGTCTTTATTGGCTACCCAGATGGCTACAAAGGTTGGAAGTTCTATAACCCGACCACAAAGCGTACAATCATCTGAGAACGAGCTGATTTTGACGAGCGGACCACAGTAATCACTAACAAGCCTAATGCGCACTCCACACCACCCACTACTCCCATTCCTACTCCAACCTCTTATGTGCCCCCACTCATCACTGTGGATGACGAGCTTGGTGATGATGCTGCAGTGCCTGGGATTCCACATCCTGGGGGGGCGCCTGATCCTCCAGAGGACGAGGATGACGAACCCAGGACACCTCTTGCTGTCCCAGCTCCTCTACCTGAGACGCCGCCTCCTGCAGCTGATCCAGAGGCTATACCAAGCCCTATTGGCATTGGGGCTCGTTTCCCTCGCAGAATGCGTCAAGCACCTTGAGAATGGTGGAAACTCAGCCCTGCTCAATTGTCCCATGACGAGGATGATTCAGATGATGAAGAGGCTGATTTAGCGCACTGTTTGAGCGCAAATACGGCTAATCCGAGGTCATACAGGGAGGCATTGCGAGGTGATGAGGCTAATGAGTGGAAACAAGCTGCTCTCGATGAACTGGCTGCTCACAAAGCAAATGGCACATGGAAACTCGTTCCTAGGCCCAAGGATTGACCAGTTATTGGGTCTAAGTGGGTATTCACCAAGAAGTATCGAGTTGATGGCTCCTTTGAGCGCTTCAAGGGCCGTTTGGTTGCCCAAGGCTTCCCTCAGTGCCCAGGCCATGAATACCTCAAGGTTTTCGCCCCAACAGTCCGCCTTCCCACTCTTCGAATCATCCTGGCACTTGCTGCCATCCATGACCTCCACTTGTGGTCAGTCGACATCTCTAATGCTTATCTAAATGGCAAAATGGACTGCGATGTCTACATGGAGCAGCCAGAAGGATTTGGAGAAGGTAACACAAAGGAAATGGTCTGCTTGCTGCAGAAGTCGCTTTATGGTACGAAACAAGGCGGAAATCGCTGGAATCGCAAAATGCGCTCCACTCTTGAGTCTCTGGGCTTTACCCAAACATATTCTGATGCAGCTGCCTATGTCTTTGTCCGAGGTGATGTCCGGATCATCCTACCTGTCTTTGTGGATGATATGACCTTCGCTTCCAAGTCTCTGGATGTGATCAAGCAGGCTATTGAGGATCTGCACAAACACTTCAAGTTGCGCGATCTGGCCCTACCACAGAGATTCTGGGTATTAAGATGTTAACAGCTGGATTGACACACCTGAAGCTCACTGTCAGAAACTGATGTATTCAAGTAGAATAGCTAGATAACATACCTGGAGCTCACTGTCAGAAACTGAGGGACATAGACAGTGAGCTCCGGGCTACATCTGAAGCGCCACACTAATACTACACAACACTACCACGCCACTAGAGCATGACTTACAAGTGTAGAGCGTGACTCACTATGTAAAGCATGACTCACTAATGTAGATAGGAGTGCACAATCACAAGGTTAACATAAGATCGATCATGACCACTCCAAACGCTCCCTAACCATCTCACAACGCCAATACTGCATCGATATTCTCTCTCGCTTCAAAATGGCCGACTGTAAGCCTGTTACAACACCTATGGAACTGTTAACTATATGATTTCGCTCTCCTGCATACATTAGTGAGTCACGCTTTAGACTAGTGAGTCACGCTCTACACTAGTGAGTCACGCTCTAGTGGCGTGGTAGTGTTGTTTAGTATTAGTGTGGCGCTTCAGATGTAGCCGGGAGTTCACTGTCTATGTCCCTCAGTTTCTGACAGTGAGCTCCAGGTATGTTAGCTTGCTATTCTACTCGAATACATTAGTTTCTGACAGTGAGCTCCAGCTGTGTCAATCCAGCTGTTAACAGGAACCAGGCCTGTGTCTATCTCATGAGCAGAGTCCCAGGACACCAGAGGAGCACGCTTTCATGCGTTCAGTTGATTATGGAGGAGCCATTGGTTCATTGCAGTACCTTTCATGCACAACACGTCCGGACATCGCATTTTCAGTTGGTCAGCTTGCTTCTTTCACCTCTGATCCAGGAGTTGCCCATTGGAATGCAGTCAAACACTTGTTCCGCTACATCAAGGGCACCATGAACTATGCTATCACCTACTCACCTGATGCATCTACCTCTGAGCTGTTTTCGACCTTCTCTGATGCAAGTCATGGTGATTGCAAGGACTCTGGGCGCTCTACTGGCGCATATGTAGTCAAGATTGGTACTGGTGTCGTCTCCTGGATGTCCAAGCGTCAGCCCATCGTTGCTCTGTCAACTACCGAGGCTGAATACATTGCTGCTTGTGAAGCTGGCAAAGAGATTGTCTGGATGCGCAAAATGCTTCAGGAACTCGGTTTTCAGCTTCCTGGCGCATCTACATTGCATATGGACAACCAGTCAGCGATCCAGGTAGCAAAACACCCTGAACATCATGGCCGTATGAAGCAACTGGACCTCAGGTGGTACTGGTTGAGAGATGTGGTCGATGCAGGTGTTATTTCACCGCATTTTGTGCCCACTACAAGCATGCCTGCTGATTTGCTCACAAAAGCACTTCCTC
>JBBPMF010001204.1:0-11276 GCA_038090175.1 Austroboletus eburneus
GATGTTTATAGTTGTCGAGGAGGGATGCAGAGTTCTGTAGATTCCATGCGGGTTCCCAGGAATCTTCTTCGGCAGTGTATCCCTTCCATCAGATCAGGAAGGAATGGGAAGATGGAGGTCCATGATGGTGAATAATCTTTTTGATTTTGTATTCCTCATGTTACGCTTGTGCAATGTCTAGTCCCAGTGTGTCCTCAAAGGCGACACAATGTCCTATAGAAATCCTGGGGGTTCTCTGCTGAGACTCGAGACTCAGGCAGGATGAGACTAAACACTGCGTATAATTGCGCAGATCTAGCTGGGGAAGGTACATGATGACTATGAGCTACTTTATACAGTTCAGAACCATCTCAGAATGGAAAGAGGATGGAACAGGACACATGGTATGTTACAACGGCCTCGTGGGGTCAGTGGTAGGAATGGAATAACACAGTCGCCAAAAGGAGGGGCAAAAGGAGGAGTGGAGGTCCATGACAAGAACAATTCTAAGGGCACATGGTAAAAGTTACAAAAGGGGAAGAAGAGATGAATAGGGTGATTCAAGAACGGGGATCTCCATATGACCATATGGAGCATAGTCTTCGGGAAACAGAGTCCAGTAGCATTCTGGGAGTAGTCCATCCTCTGGTTTCTGTTATGAACACTCTTTTCTCTATTTAAAACTCACTCATGGCAGGAGTCGAACTCCTGACCTCCTATATAAGGAAAACCCCTATCAGCACAAGGCCACTGGGACTTAGACAATTTCCAGCATAACTTATCACGTGACTGTTTACACCAGCAGTCTAGACCACAAGTCACGTGACTTGTCACATGCCCAAGGGCTAGACCCTTATCTCTTATCTATGATGTCATGATGACATCACCCCTCATGCCCAACATGCCCATCACACAAGGCATGCTTCTTTACTTCTTTCTCTCATGAACACGCTTCTTTATGACTCATGCATTCTTATCAACCAATCATGTATTTTCTTCTTATCATGGTATGATGTCTCTTTATGGTATTTACACAAACATGTACATACAGTAGAATAGTATATAAACCCCCAGACTTTGAGGCTGGAGTCCCCAGCTTTGAAGTCTTGGAGATTTTCTCCTATTATTGCTCATAAGGATCCAAAGGAATCATATCCTTTATACCAAGGGTCAAAGGACCATTACACACCTCACTAGTGCAGGGCATTAGGAGTTGTTTCAGTTTCCATTCCAGTAGAGTGTTGAAGGATTCCGATGGTTCCAGAATTCCAGAACCTTTGGAACCACAGAAAAGTACTTCAAAAGTGTTGGAACCGCGGAAATCAGTTCCAGAACCTTCGGAACTGTGGATACTTGTAACACCTCATATCCATTGATGAGGTCAGGTGGTGGGGAAGGGTAGTTCGGCCCATGGACAGGGTTTTCGCAATAGGGTGATAGGAGGGATGCGTGGAACACTGGGTGGATTTTCCACAATCATGGGAGGTGCAGTTCATAGGTGATGGAAGATAGCATCTTGACGATGGTAAAAGGTCCTTCACATTTCAGGGTGAACTTCAGGTTGACGACAGAGCATTTGAGGTTTCTGGCCTCAAGCCAGACTTTGGATCCCTTGGTGAAAGGGGTGAAAGAGTGGTGGTTTTGGGATGCCATGACTTGGTGCACAAGTTCATGGACAGCAAGGGCTTCATTGCAGGCGGCAACAAGGGATTTGAGATGGTCCTCAATGGCGGAGATATGGGAGTTGGTGATAACCAAGGGAAGGGCATGGGGTTCATATCCCATCATGAGATAGAACGGGATCTGTCCAGTGACAGAATGGGGGCGGTGATTGTGAGCGAACTCAGCGTGGGGAGTGAGTTCAGACCATGTGGTGGGATTACTCCCGCAGAAGATGTGGAGATAGGTTTTGACTTCTTGGTTGACCTGTTCAGTTTCACCACCAGTCTGGGGGTGGTATGCAGTGAAGAGGGCAAGGGAGTAATTGAGAGCTTTTCCCAATGCTTTGGCGAAGGTGGAGGCAAACTGTGGGCCTTGGTCTGAGATGATTCTGTCATAAAGACTGAATCAGAGGAAGACTTTGTGGAAAAAGGGGGCTGTGACCCCTTCAGCAGTGATGGTTTTCTTGGTAGGGCAGAGAATTACCCCCTTAGTAAGGCCATGGTCGACCATGACCAAGAGAGTATTAAAACCCGAGGATTTGGGGAGATCCATGATCAAATCACACGAGATCTGCTGGAAGGGGCAGGTACAGGTAGAATGGATGGGGGTGAGTGGGAGAACAGTGGGGTGGGTATTGGCCTTGTGCTGTTGACATGAGACACAACCTTCGACATACTTGCATACGTATTGAACAAGGCCTGGCCACCAAAACTCAGCAGCAACAAGCTGACGAGTCTTGAGATAACCAGGGTGACCAGCAGTCTTGTGGTCATGGCAGCACTGGAGTATGGAGCACTGGAGAGATTCATTGGGGGGAATATAAACACGTCCTTGGAAGGTAAGGATGCCATCTTGGTATTGCCAGTCGAATAGACGAGACTGAAAGGCTGGGGGAATAGTTCCATCAAGGGATTGGAGGGCTTTGAGGATGAAGGGGTCAGTCTTGGAATGAGATGAGACATGCTCCTGGAGTATGGCATCGACAACATTGACAAACAAGGATGGGGGGAGGAGGGTGACTCCTTCATTGTCAGCATCATCCAAGGGGATGAGATCAGGGTGGCAGGAGAGGGCATCAGGACCAGCAAGTAGTTTTCCAGGGACATGGATCATGGTCAGATCGAAATCTGTGAGGTCGAGGAGCCAACAGACTTGTCAGCAGTTGAGGTTCTATGCTGACTGGAAGTAGGTCAGGTTCTTATGGTCTGTGAAGACTTGAACCAGGTGGGAGCTGTCATGGAGATAGTGGTGCCAGGATTTCAGGGCTCGCATGATGGCAAGAAGTTCCAGTTTTGTTCTGCTGGTGAGAATGACTGGGAGAGATAGGAACAGGGGTGCCAATTCCTATTGGTATCTGTCTGGAGGAGAATTGCATCAGAGGCAAACTTGGAAGCATCCATTGCAATAGTGAATGGGGCAGAGAGGTTAGGAAGTTGAAGGACTGGGTGGGTGAGGAATAGTTCTTTGAGGTGTTCAAAGGACTTCTGACACTCAGGTGACCAGGGAGTGGTTTTCTTGGTGAGATCGATGAGGGGGCGGGCGATTAAGGAGTAATCAGGGATGAATCACCAATAGAAGTTGGCAAAGCCAAGGAAGGAATGGACATTGCAAAGTTTCTCTGGGGTGGGCCAGGACACAATCCCATCAAGCTTGACAGGGTCCATGGCCAGTTGACCAGGTTTAATGATCATTACAAGGTATTCAACTTCTTTGGTGGCAAAGTTGCATTTCTCAAGTTTGAGGTGAAAGTTGAGTTCCTTCATGCATTGGAGGACACACTTAGTTCATTTAGTGTGGGTTTTCTCATCTGGTGAAAAGATGAGAAGATCATCCATGTAGATGACAAGCCATCCTTTGGTGATCATATCATGAAAGGAATCGTTCATGAACCTTTGGAAGGTGGTGGGGGAGTTGGTAAAACTGAAGAACATGATGGTTGGTTCGAAGAGTCCTTTATGGGTGATAAAGGCAGCTTTCCATTGATGTCCATCTTTGATTTGGACGTTGTTGTAGCCTCATCGAACATCAAACTTTGTAAAGACCTTGGCATCATGAAGTTTTTCAACAAGGTCAGAGACTAGGGGGAGGGGGTAGGCATTGCAAACCATGTGTTCATTAAGATACCTGTAGTCCTAACACTGACAGAGTCTGCCATCCATCTTTTTGATGAAGTAGAATGGGGAGGCTTGGGGGGAGTTCAAGGGGCATATCTTGCCTGAGGCAAGGTTTTCGTCGAGAAAGGCTTCTGTAGCCTTGTGTTTGTCTGGGGGTAGTGGATAAATCTTTCCAACCTTAGGTGCAAAAGATTCATCAAGGTTGACTTCATGATTGTAGGGTTATGAGGGGGGTACATGATCTGTGGCTTCCTTTGAGAAAATGGAGGCAAAGTTGGAGTATTCAGGGGGAAGGGTGACCTTGGGTTTGGCTTTTTTGGCAGCCATGGCTAACTCGGTAGAGTTCATGAGTTTGGTGATGAGGGGATCGCCTTTAGGGATGAAGTGTTAACCACATCGGATGATGCAGTTGACTGTGTAGTTGTCATGAGTGTGGCAGAGGTATTGTGGTTCCATCTCATAGTCGAGGTATTCATAAAGACGTCCATCATAGACAGAGTCCACTTGGACATGGCGAGGGGGCCAAGGAGTGGGCTTGAACTGCTGGAAACGTGTTTTGTATTGATTCAAGTTGACTTTGTGAAGCATATAGAGCTCCTTGGATTGGTCAGTAGACTCATTAATGGAGAGAGTCTAACCGAACCAGTCAATGGTGGAGTTGATGGCTTTCAACCATGGGAGATCAAGGATGAGATTTTGTCTACCACAATTCATGACGTAAAATAGGACTTTGTGTGTGAGTTCTTCGATGTGAATGAAGAGTTTACACATTGTATTTTAGCAGAGTCCCACATTGGCCAAGGTCTCCATTCTAAAAATCCTTCTTGGGGGGAAGGGTGAATTGGATGTGACAAACCATGAGATCATCGTCATCATCATCATTGCAGGTCTGGAGTTTGGGGAGGTCATCATCAATCTGTTCAACTCATTTGACCGAAGTCTTATGAGGTTCTTTGGGGTATTTCCCACAAGCATCAGTGCAGTGGCCTGTTTGCTTGCAGTGTAAGCAATATCCTTCTTTGAAGCATCACTCCCGCTCTTCAGGAGTTAGCTTAGGGGGTCTGGGGATGTCGACCATGTTGATGTCCATGGCATCAGGATCGCAGGTTTTCGGAAATGAGGAGGAGGTGGAGGGGGTCTGGTAGGATTGGTATATGAGGGTAGAATGGATACAGTGTTGGTTGACAATGGTCTGAGCATGATTATTCTGGACTTGGAAATGAATGGCTTTTGAATACCATTCATCAATCTTAGTGGGAACCATGTCCATGGAGAGAATGCGGCAGAAGAGAGGAGGGGGAATGCCAGTGGTGAAGTAGTTGATCAGGACATTCTGATTAGTGATGCCTGAGAGGGCGATGTTGTTTCTGAACTCAGCTATGTGCCGAGTGAGTTCAGGACCATAAGATCTGTTTTTCTTGGGGACGAGGTGTTCTGAATGAAGCCAGTTGATGGCTTGATTCTTGATATCTTGGTGCTCAAAAGTACCCTTGAATTTGGTGAGGAAGTCAGTGAATGTTCCGAAGGAGTTGGCAGTGATGGCTTTCTCTCAGAAGATAGAGGCCCAGATGGCAGCCAAGCCCTTTTTCATATAGAATAGGGTATAGGTAATTTTTTTATTGTCATCATCATAAATGGCTTTGTTTATGATGAGGTAGGTCTGGATAGAGGATGGCCAGGGCATGGCATTGGTGTAAGAGCCATCAAAGTTGTCGGGGATTCCGAGATGAAGTTCAGTGAGTTTGGTCATCATAATGACTTGGGCTGGTGGGGGCAGGATGAACACCGGTTGGCAATTGACTGGGGTTGGGAATGGTGGGGTGGGTACTTTTGGGATACTAAGTGCCACAGAGAGTCAGTGGGCGAGTTCTAGATTCTCAGGTTGTTGAGGAATGATGAGGTCTTCATCAGTGTTAGTGAGGTTCTTCAAAGAGGGCTCGTCGGTGTCTGATGAGTCAATAGTTTCCCTTTGCAATGTGAGGTCGGGATAGGGTCTATGGTTTCTGGGGCATTGGTGGGCAATGGTGGAGGCTTATACAATGATAGCTAATCAAGGGAGATCTTAGACCTTTTGTTATGCTTGATGTGGTCAAGCGTAGGCCTGCAGGGTTTCGAGGGCTTATTGTCACTATACAGCTGACTGGACGAGGGGGTCTGACAAGGGAGGGGGGTTCCTTGACAGAAAGGCTAAGGCCAACGTAAGACTAACATTGGGTTGAAGGGGAGTCTGCTCAAAGGTCTTCCTTGACAGAGGTTCTGGAGATCATTGAGAATCAAGGGATCAACGGGTCTTGGGGATGTCACAGGACTAGTGATGGATTGAGGATTCAGGGGAAGCGTCCACTCAACAGTAGGACGAGGACTGAGGGACCCAAGAGCAACTTCAAGATACTAGGTAAATTGCAGGAGGTCTAAGATAGTGAATACACCTGAGTATCAAAGGTTTATACATGCAAGCCCAATGGTTAAGGGTAGGTAAATGGACAAAGGTGAGTCAGCGATAGAAAGTGATGGAATCACGAAGAAGCTGAGTCACTACGGAGCAGATGTGATGGCATTGGATAAGTATTGGTAATATAACTGCAGATGAGTCATGCTAAATAAGTAAGCAGTATTGCAAAGGCAATGGTAAAAGAAAGGGACCCAAGCAGGGCTCGAACAGTGAGGGTCAAGGTCCTTTGATGTACATGGTAAGTGGAGTAGAAAAAAGAAGGAGGGGCCCCACAAATTGTAATACTCTCTGCAAATAGCCAAGGAATCCTGAAGAAGTTGCTGCATCTGGTGAGTACTACCCTTGAAAGTTGAGGGAAGAATGACACATCCAACCTGCTCCATATTTTGATCCAGATTCTGATTCAAACAATCTTTTAGTTCTTGATACAAATCAGCTCTCAGTGTTGTCTGATTATTGGCAGCCCAGGTAAGATTACACTGTTCAATAGAGGCTCAAGCATCACAGATCAACTGTTGAAAGAGTCTACCACCCTTGAAGAGATTGGGGAACTCTATTTGTGAAGGGTGAATATGAAGTCTGTATGCATATCAGAGAAGTTGAGTAACTTTCTTTGAGCAACGTGATTGGCCATAAGCTTCCTGCAATGGAATACCCAGATGCCAGCCTTCTTGTTCATGTGGGAAAAGGAGAACATAATGAAGAGGAAGATAAAAAGAGTATAGATTGCTGATACGATGAAGACTATTACCTTGAAGATGAAGAACAATATCATAATGAGGTTGTATATCCTCTGAGCCATGATTAGGTACAATGGCAGCTATCTCATCCATAGTAGGAAGATTATATCCTCTAGGATTATTGCCTTGTTGAAGATGAAGCCTCATTCTTATATTATTATGCTGCTCAGGTGATCTAGTCTATATGAAAAAAATTGTAAGATTGATTAGTAAAAAATAGAGTAGAAAAACTAACCTGCATGATGTCATGAGCTTGCTTGTAAAGAGGAGCATAGGGATGGATATTTCTGAGAGTGATATACAAGTCTAAAAGGATGCCAGAATTCAAGAGAGGGTTCCTTTAAGCATATCTATTTGTTGCCTTCTATGGATCTTAGATATAGAGTTGTACACATGAAGGTTGAAGATCATCTGATGATAGAAGAACACCCATCAAGTGATGAAGAGAACCATGAATTCTAAAGAAAGAAGGACTAGTTCCTCAAATGACCTGCTGATCAATCTGTACTCCCACAGAGGTAAAGGCTAGAGCATTGTTGTACTCTCTAATCTTTTTTAAAGTCAGACTGATTCTGAGAATCATCAAAAAATTTGAAGATTTTGTGGCCACTGCTGAATGAAAGGGAGACTAACTTGACCTTGAAGATAGCATATGCCAAAGTGAGGATTTTGAACACTTGACTTGATAAGTTTCTCAGAGATGAAGTGCAGAGTGTTATGTCTGACATGGTCAAGTGTAGGCCTGCAGAGGTTCAAGGGCTTACTGTCGCTATACAGCTGATAGGACGAAGGGGTCTGATGAGGGGATTCCTTGACAGAAAGGCTAAGGCCGGCATAGGACTAACATCGGATCGAAGGGGGGTCTGCTCAAGGGTCTTCCTTGGCAGAGATTCTGGGGACCATTGAGGACCGAGGGATCAACGGGTCTTGGGGATGTTGCAGGACTAGCGACAGATCGAGGGTTCAGAGGAAGCATCCACTCAATAGTAGGATGAGGACTGGGAGACCCAAGAGCAACTCCAAGATACTGGGTAAATTGCAGGAGGTCTAAGATGGCAAATACACCTGAGTATTGAAGATTTATATATGAGAGCCAAGTGGTTAAGGGTAGATCGATGGAAGAAGGTGAGTCAGTGATAAAAAGTGATGGAATCGCGAAGAAGCTGAGTCACTACGGAGTAGATGTAATGGCATCAGGTAAGTATTGGTGATACAACTGCAGATGAGTCATGCTAAATAAGTAAACAGTATTGCAAAGACAATGGTAAAAGAAAGAATCCAAGCAGGGCTTGAACAGCAAGGATCAAGGTCCTTTGGTGTACATAGTAAGTGAAGTAGGAAAAAGAGGGGAAGGGTCCAATGAATCGTAACAATGTTATTGTTGAGTAGCATGCAGATATTACCACACAGTGCTCCTATACTCATTTACACATCCACTGAAGAATATAATGCTTTGAATTTTAAGATAATGTATTGTTTGTTGTTCTTGACCAATTAAACTAATATGTAAGACACATTACTAATAGATCACAGTAACCCCAGAAGCAATTGAACACATTCATCGACTCTACATTGAAGCAAACCATATTGTTTTCAATTTTTTGCCTGCTCCCCTTAGTATGCTTATTGACAAGTGCTATGCACTTCTTGGCTCACTAGCAATAAAACATTCCTCAATCTGGGCCATATATTTAGATCTTTTTCAGCTTTTGCAGAAACATGCTGAGCCCATTGTGATTGACACTGATCACATTGGTGGTAAGAATGATGCCAGCCTTTCTCTTTTGGATGGAACAGATCTTTTGAAAAGCAACTACTACATGGGTGGCATTGAGAATGGACAGGGACTTTGTAAGTTGACTATATTCAATTATACATGAATAATAGTCTTATACTATTCAGAGAAGAACCATACACATGCATTGAACATGCTCAAATGCAACAATGAACCAGATACCAGTGACAATGACTTGAGCCTTCACTTTGGATAGATCAGTTCTCTGATGAAGATGATGATGATGATGAGTCCAATTATTTAGATTAAACATGTTTGAGCCTTTTCTTGTACATTTTTTGAACTACTATTCAAAATAAACATATGAATGCAGGCTTGGTATAAGGACTCACTGTGGCCAATGATAAGACCACACAGAAGGGCTGAGGCATGCATGCAGAGTAAACTGAACTGGGTTCTACAGTATATGGGAAGGGCAATGGACAGGTGCAAGATATCTCTACCACTCATCACACAGCAGTTGAAATATGTATCAACAGGGAGGCTCATGCCCTTGCATGCCATGGTTTGGCACATTGTGGGTGCAGGGCATGAAAAACTTGACTTTTCAGCAACTGCCAATCATAGCAGGCTCAGCACTAATCTTATTAATTTAATCACATTGGAATTTCTTGTACATCTTGAAATACATGCCTGTCCAAGTTGCCTCCTCCCACATTATCATTGAGCACAGCATGGCATTTGGGATGTCATCAGACAAGGTGTCAGTGAAGTCACATGAGTATCCCATGATCATACTTGCGTTGCATGGAAACTCGAAAAAAAGGGCGCGATTTCAGTAATCAAACATCAAAGTTGGGTGACTGGGGGTTCACCATATACTATATCCTTTTGAAGTAGTAACTTCGCCGGTGAAACTTCGAAATTAGAGCACGGACGTCCGGCTTTCCATATGATCGCTAGGATCAAACTTCGACGTCGGAGCCCGAAAAGCTGCTTTCTATAACGTCGTTTCTCCGCCCCCCTCCGAAAGCGCTCGATACATTCGATAGGTGCAGATTATCTGACCTCGAAGAAATCGCATGTCAGTCTACCACTGCCGTATTTCACAGGACAAGGTTTGCCATCAATTTCACCAAGTGATCGCCGGAATGAGGACGTTCCATTTTGGAATCACCCTCGAGCATGAGGTTGGCTTCTTTTCTGAAAAACAGGGTTCAATAAACGCCTTCGAGATTTCCATCCACCTATCACTATCATCAGCATCCTCCTTTCCACGTGAAACACTCCTCTTGTTATATTTTTTCCCGTCGTGCACATCTCGTCAAAGACTTATACCCCATCCACAACCTGAGCCAAACACATCTTGCTTTTCTACCTCGACTTGCTCATCTTGCATGTCATGGGCGCCTCTATAGGAGTCATCCAGGCTCCAGCGACAAACATGATTCCAGCAATACTTGAGACTGCTGTTGCTGGACACTTGGTAGGAGTAGTTGCAATGGCAGCCATTGTCGGAGTCGCAGGTATCACTGGCATCGTTTTCCGCCCTCCAGTCGTCCAAAATCCCACAATCGCCGACATCCAGGCCATCCAACTGGCCAAACAACGGGTCGAATTCGCCGAAAATCTCAGGCTGAGAGCCGAGCAGCAGTGCAACGAGGCCCGGGTACGCCGGCAAGAGGCAGACAATACAGTCATATGGGCTGCGAGAGAGCGGATGCGGGCACAGATGGAGTATGCCCAGGGGGAGGCAACTAGGCTCACATGGAAGATCGAGGACGAGCGCAAACGTTCACAAAGGCTTCATGAAGACACACAGAGAGTGATGAGGGAAGAAGTGGAAAGGGTCCAACGGGAAGCGAACGAGCATCGTCGCCGGGCCGAGGAGGCGGTGAAAGCGGCCCACACTGCTGCGGAGGAGCTGCAGAAGGCCAAGGAGGCCAAGGAAGATGCTGAGAGGCGCCTCAGACAAGGCATCCAGTCCATCACCGTGATACCTACCCCTGAAGCGCTCACCGCTGCCAAGCAGCGCATGCAGTACCAGGAGAACCTTTTCCATTTTGCCATTGCTGGCGTGTCTGGCAGCGGCAAATCATCGCTCGTCAATTCATTTCGCGGTTTGAATAGCAGGGACGCGGGTGCTGCTGCAGTGGGTGTCACGGAGACGACGCTCCAGATGACTCGGTATCCCGATGCCAACAAGCCTTTCGTCTGGTACGACGCTCCTGGAGCGGGTACGCTCAACCGCCCTGACTGGCAATACTTCAACGAGCAAGGACTCATGTTTTTGACTGCATTGTCGTCGTCTTCGACAATCGTTTCACGTCAACGGACGTTTCTATCCTTAGGAATGCTCGAGGATTCGATATCCCGACTTTTATCGTTCGGTCTAAGGCGGACCAGCACATCGAGAACATCATGAAGGAAATGGGATACAATAATAGGGCAAAGGACAAGGAAGCTGTCAGGCGCAGACTGTACAAACCAGCTCGGGACCAATTTGTGGAGAAGACGCGCAACAGCGTGTGGAAGAACCTGAAAGACGCCAGCCTGCCTGACCAACGGGTATATATCGTCTCCAGGAAAATTCT
>JBBPMF010001205.1:0-11268 GCA_038090175.1 Austroboletus eburneus
CTGGTGAAATATCAACCCCCCTCACCGGGCCGCTATGCACCGCCATTGTCACATTCTCGTGTGCTTGACCATCCCAGATGGATACCTTCCCGTTTGACGTCCCGGCCACGACACACTCGCCGTACACGGCAATGCACAAAACTTGTCCACCCGCATTCATGTTCTTTCCCAACTGGCCATCTCTTGTCTGCCATTGTCGAAGAGTTCCGTCCTCACCACCAGTCCAAAGGTGTGTCGCATCAGAAGAGAAAGCTATTGTGAATATTTTATGGGCGCAGTCGATCTCATTTTTTCCGCTTCCTTGGTGTGGTTATCCAATAACCCATTTCTTGTTGTGCCATTCTGCAGCAGAATGGTGGGGGGAACTAATACCATGGTAACTGTGATGCTTGGGCCATCATGAAATAGTATGTAGGGAAAAGATGCTCCCCAGTGTTGAACATCAGGGAGTGATGATGATCACACTGTTATAGACAAGACAGGAAAGAGCAGGCCATGCCAAAGTTGGAGTGATGGACCTGTGGAATGAAATCAGAGGCTTGTCGATGTGAGCTGCAATGAAAGAGGTCACATGATGACAGAGAAGCTCCTCAGTGTAAACACCAAAAAGAAATGATGTGGAATAAGATAAAAGCTCCTCAGTGTAGACACTGGTGAGCTACAATGGTAGTAGGAAAGACTTCTCAGTGTAAACACCAGTGAGCTGAGCAACAGGAGGAATGATTTGAGATGCGAAGGGGATACTGATGCAGAGATGTTGAATAAAAAGGCCCAAATATGGCCATTCACTCAAATTGGCTTGTAGAGAGACTGATGGTACCATGAGGTGGTCATGGGCTGGGCTCACCAGTGAATCTGAGAGGGACAATGATGATCATTGCCTGATGACCAAAGAGACTACCAGTGGTATACCATGGGTAGTGATGGGAAGAAACTGTTCACAGTAAACCATGAACAGGGAGGAGACACTAGGTGTCATATCCTTAATCCTACCCAACTCTGGCCCTCCAATCTTCAACTCCTGTCCTCCACTTTCCTGTTCCTCCAGTACTCCGGTACTCCACTTTTTTGTACATTCTAGTTACGTTACCCTTTGTTCTCCTTATGTACTAGTCTCATCTCTTAGATTTCTCCGATCCTGTGTTCACACAGCTCCGCTTATGTTTCCTTTCCATCTCCCTTTTCCCAGCTCCGCTTACTTACATTTCCCATCATTGCCTTTGTACACTGCCTCTGACCTCCGTATATATAGTCCTGTCTTGTCACCTGTACTTTAGCTAGTTATCAACTTAGACAACTTAGACAACCCAGACATCTGACTTTCCTGTCTTCCTTTGCTCCTTTTCATTCTCTGCTCCTCTGAAATCTGGGACCACCAATGATCCGACAAGGGCGCAGTGCTCCACTCCAAGTCACTGAAGCCAAAGTCTCACTAGTCCCCCTTTCACCAAGACAACTCCGGAATTTCTCGGACCTCCTTCAGAGTTCGTCCATCAAGTCTGACCCAGTCTTAACACTAGGCCTATGGTTGTTATGCTTGCACAACGTCTAGTCCCAGTGTGTCCTCAAAGGCGACACAAGGTCCTGTAGATTGAAAAGGTTCTCTGCTGAGACTCGAGACTCAGGCAGGATAAGACTAAACACTGCGTATAATTGCGCAGATCTAGCTGGGGGATGTACAGGATAACTATTGACTACTTATACAGGTTGGAACCATCTCGGATCAGAAGAGTGATGGAACAGGACACATGGTATACTACAACGGCCTCGTGGAGTCAATGATAAAAATGGGATGACACTGCCATCAAAAAAAAGGATGGGAGGAGGAGCAGAGGTCTGTGACGAAAGTAGTGTTAGAGACACATGGTAAGAGCTATGAAAGCGGAAGAAGAGAAGAACGGGGCGAGTCCAGAATGGAGATCTCCATATAACCGTATGGAGCATAGTCTTTGAGGAATAAGGTCCAGTAACATTCCAGGGGTAGTCCGTCCTCGGGTTTCCATTCCAGTGGGAAAGAAGTGGGGAGTCCTGAGGGTCCTGGATCCTCAAGTCCCTCGGAATCATGCTTACTTGTAACAATGGTGTCAACACAGAGAATGAAAAAGACTTAGCATGAGGAATTTACCCATGGTGGTGCAATTATGTCACATCATGCATGATGCCCATGGCGACAATGACTCAGATGATTGAGTCATTCCTCCCCACTGTATTTGCTTCTCCTCCCCAGTATTTGCCTCTCCCTGTCCATGGTTTACTGCAGACAGTTCCCCCTTTTCTACTCATCACTACCCATGGTTTACCACTGGTAGTCTCTCTGTTCACCTGGCAACAATCATTATTGTTATGCTCGTCTATGCATTCCAATGTTCAACACTGGGGAGCATCTTTCCCACTATTGCTGTCCATGGTATACTGCAAACATCTTCTCCCCTTTGCTGCCCGTGATGTACTGCTGATAGTCTCTGACCACTAGATGACAATTATCATTGCTCTCTGATGTTCAGTACTGGAGCATCTCTGCCATCAGACACTGTGCATGTCACTGCAGAGAATATCCTGCAGAAGTCAGAGATCTCACAGAGGGAAGAACGACAATCGGTGGCAAAAACGACTTCAGCACCACCCAAGGAATCATTGAGCAGAAAAGCCAGAGTATTGAAAAGAGTAACAGTGATCACTGAATTAATGGTAACTCTACTGCCATCCAAATTGATAATGGACTTGAATTATTCCACAGGATGACAGTGCCACTGAAGAAGCTGATATGGAATCAAATGCCAAGGCCAAAGAACTGGGGCCATCAGAAATGAGAGCACACGAGGAAAGGATGTGGGCCAACCCAGAGGAATACATAAGAAGCATGGAGGCCTTGGTGAACTGTTTGCTTGATGAACACAGCTTTACAAAAGGAGAAAATTCACTGGCATGAAGGAAAAAGAGGGTGTCCAGCCAGAGAAAACAATGCCTGGAGGATGAGAAGAGGGATATCAATCATTCAAAACATCTTGTGGGACATCTTGATGGCTTCATTGACACACACTTATCGTTTTCCAGGAATACATGTAATGTTACGATTCGTTGGGCCCCTTTTTTCTTTTCCCTACTTCGCTTACCATGTACACCAAAGGACCTTGACCCTTGCTGTTCGAACCCCACTTGGGTCCTTTTTTTACCATCGTCTTTGCAATACCGCTTACTTATTTAGCGTGACTCATCCGCAGTTGTATCATCAATACTTATCCAATGCCATCGCATCTGCTCCATAGTGACTCAGCTTCTTCGTGATTCCATCACTTTCTATTGCTGACTCACCTTCTTCCATTGACCTACCCTTAAACACTTGGCTCGCATATATAAACTTTCGATACTCAGGTGTATTCGCTATCTTAGACCTCCTGCAATTTACCTAGTATCTTTGAGTTGCTCTCGGGTCCCCCAGTCCTCATCCTACTGTTGAGTGGATGCTCCCTTCAAACCCTTGATCTGTCGCTAGCCCTGCGACGTCCCCAAGACCCGTTGATCCCTTGGTCCTCAACGGTCCTTAGAATCTCCACCAAGGAAGACCCTTGAGCAGACCTCCTTCGACCCGACGTTAGTCCTACGCCGGCCTTAGACTCCCTGTCAAGGAACCCCCTCATCAGGCCCCCTCATCCTGTTAGCTATATAGCGACAGTAAGCCCTCGAACCTCTGCAGGCCTACGCTAGACCACGTCAAGCGTAACATGTAAAGCCTATTCAAAATAGTGTATAGTGTTGAGTGCGACGAGGATTTTGGGGGTTACTCATCTGCAACAGTGAACCAGGTAAAATCATTTGCAGCAGGAGGAGCAGGGCCAAATAATGATTGCCTGCAGTGGGATATGAGGAGCATGAAGACATCTGCCTGAAATGATGCTGTTATAGAAATTTTGACAGAAATTTTATTGACAGACCCTGAGGAACAGTCATCACAATTACCACCAAAGTCCAGGGAATACTGGAAGAATGTCATTGGTGAGAAATTTTCTCACATCAAAGCAGTATGGACCCAGGCCCAGTCGAAAAGGACAAACGCAGGCATATTTGAGAATCCTGAGGAGGTCAAGGAGCGTAGGATTGAGCAGACTGAAAAGAGATTGAGGAGGATAAGGATATGGGAGCATAGGGCAAATGTAAGACATGCATCTTATCAAACACAGTGATTGACATCTTGGCAACAGAAATACAGCTGGCGACTCACAATCGCCAAGTTGATCGCAGAAACAAAGCAGGCAGCTGACAACAAAGACGTGGAGACCTGGATGTGGTTGGCCAGCATCTTTGAGTGGCTAGGATGTGATGGATGAGTTCTGATGAAAGCATGACTGAAGACATCTACATAGTATATTGAATGAAGATTATGCCATGGAGGAGGGATATGGCAAGGGAACTGGAGATCATCGATACCCAGCGATTTGTTGATGTGAATATATATACCCCAAGAGGGACAAAGCCGATCAAACAGATATGGGGGAGAGACAACAGTGCTCATCAGCCAGTTCCAAATCTGCCAGAGGTCTTCTATAACAAACAGTGGTTCGAGAGACAACCCAGGAAGTTTCAGGAGCAGATATCTAAGGACAATTTCCTCTGGTACAACATCCTGGGTTGGCATTATGCATGTAAATAAAAATAGTGCACATGCCTTTAAACAATTTCCATCATAAATCACTAAGGGAGGAGAGGTTATCATGACTAGAAGAGCAGTGATGATCATCACTGATAGATGAGTCAAGATGCACAGAAGCTCCTCAGTGTAGACACTGGTGAGCTATGATGATAGTAGGAAAGACTCCTCAGTGTAAACACCAGTGAGCCGAGCAACGAAAGGAATGATTTGAGATGCAAAGGGGATACTGATGCAGAGATGTTGAATAAAAAGGCCCAAATATGGCCATTTACTCAAATCGGCTCATAGAGAGACCGACAATACCATGAGGTGGTCATGGGCTGGGCTCACCAGTGAATCTGAGAGGGACAATGATGATCATTGCCTGATGACCAAAGAGACTACCAGTGGTATACCATGGATAGTGATGGGAAGAAACTGTTCGCAGTAAACCATGAACAGGGAAGAGACGCTAGGCCTATGGTGTCAACACAGAGAATGAGAAAGACTTAGCATGAGGAATTTATCCGTGGCAGTGCAATTATGTCACATCATGCATGATGCCCATGGCGACAATGACTCAGATGATTGAGTCATTCCTCCCCACTGTTACGCTTGCGCAACGTCTAGTCCCAGTGTGTCCTCAAAGGCGACACAAAGTCCTATAGATTCCAAGGGGTCTCTGCTGAGACTCGAGACTCAGGCAGGATGAGACTAAACACTGCGTATAATTGCGCAGATCTAGCTGGGGAATGTACATGACAACTATGGGCTACTTATACAGTCCGGAACCACCTCGGAACGGAAGAGTGATGGTCGAACACATGGTATGCTACAACGGCCTCGTGGAGTCAGGGAAAGAAATGGGATAACCCAATCGCCGAAAGGAGGGGCGAAAGGAGGAGCGGAGGTCCGTGACGAAAACGGTTCTGGAGGCACATGGTAAGAGTTACAAAAGGGGAAGAAGAGACGAACATGGTGAGTCAAGAATAGGAATCTCCATATGTCCATATGGAGCGTAGTCTTCGGGCAATAGAGTCCAGTAGCATTCCGGGGGTAGTCCATCTTCCGGTGTCCATTCCGGTAAAGTGATGAAGAGTTCCGATGGTTCCGGAATTCCGGAACCTTCGGAAACGCGGGAAGGTAGTTCGGAAGCACCGGAACCGTGGGAATCAGTTCCGGAACCTTCGGAATTGTGGACACTTGTAACACCCACTGTATTTGCTTCTCCTCCCCAGTATTCGCCTCTCCCTGTCTGTGGTTTACTGTGGACAGTCCCCCCCTCTTCTACTCATCACTACCCATGGTTTACCACTGGTAGTCTCTCTGTTCACCTGGCAACAATCATTATTGTTATGCTCGTCTATGCACTCTGATATTCAACACTGGGGAGCATCTTTTCCACTATTGCTGTCTGTGGTATACTGTGGACATCTTCTCCCCTTCGCTGCCCATGGTGTACTGCTGGTAGTCTCTGACCACTAGGCAACAATTATCATTGCTCTCTGATGTTCAGTACCAGAGCATCTCTGCCATGGTCAATTATTTCTCACTTCCCATGGTATTATTTCACAGGTTGTCTTTTTCTCATTCTTCAAATATCTGTTTGCCAGACTGCAATCACTATCATATCACTATCATCACTTGTCTGGGAGTGTCTTCAGTATGGTCAATTTGTATCTGATGAACAATTATCATTCTTTTCCTCACCCCTTTTAGTGTTTAGATTAGAGTGCTTTTCCCTCCTTTGTTGCTGGTGGTTTACTATGGGCAGCTTCCCACCTTCACTGCCCATGGTGTACTACCAGCAGTTATCCAATTCTTTGGCTATCCATCCAGCGGGAATAATCACCTTTTCCAATGATCAGTGAGCACCTTCTCATACTCTGTCATTTCTACACATATTGATGGTACAGGATTGTGGTTTAGCATGTGAGCCAATTGACATGTTGCTTTCTCATTATGCAACCACCAGCCTCACTCACTCTCCAATGTCAAACACCAGAGAGTTTATCTAAATTCCATTGATCTCTCACTTGTATTTACAAATATTCTCCTGTGCGTTATGCCTGCTCACTATAACATTTTATTCATCTATCATGTCATTACCTTCCTTGCACAGTTATAAATTATCACTTCTCGAAGCCGATTATCACCAGCAATCTCCAAGGTCATCTTGTTTTTGCTCTTTCAAGATAACTACCCCCACTCTCCTGTGTTTACACAAGTGAGTTTCTCTGTCATGGTTTTTTATTGAGTTTCAGTCAGCCTTTGTGTTTTGTACAGTGAGTTCAATTTATTGGTATTGGATGTATTGGTCTGATTCACCTCTTCCAGCATTTCTTGTGCCCCTTGCTTAGTATTGTTACTGGTGATTCCTCATCATATGGAATCAATAAATGCCCATGCTTGTTCATTTTCTCGTCCTGGCAATCCACTTACACATTCAAATCATGAAAGAAGCCCTATTTTTTCCATGAATGCTGACCCCACTTCTTCACTGGACACTGCACCTGATGATGCAAGGGAGGTTGACAATTGCACATTATGGGATTTGAACATTACATGGGGCTTCCAATCATCTATTCCTGCCTTTCATCCCTAGAGAAAATTGGAGGTGCAAGGTTCTGCTCATCTTTTCTTCATTGTTCTGCTTTCCTCATCTATACCTACCAGACTTCCCCAGATTTTGGGTGGTCTTATGTCAATCATTGATTTTTCATCTAGATTTGAGTAAATGTGCACTGTGCCTCATGCATGTTCAAAAGAAAAAGGCTACAAATGCACAATTACATGAGATGGGCACAAGAAAGAGAGAAAAGAGGAGTAAGGAGCAGTCCTTGAGATTGTCTGTGGTAGTACATATCAGTGACTGTTTTCTGATTTTATTCTTTCAAGAGCAGATGAAGAAGATATTATTAAAATGTCACCAGTCTAAGCCTGAGGTAAAACAGAAATGTAATAGGGGAAATTGAAGTCCAGAGCAGTCTTATGGGAGACTGCCAGACTAATAATCTGGACTATAGTCCAAGGACTCATTGTTGGTGGGTTCGTCTATAACCTCATCCACCAACCTATCCAGGTCTTCATCATTGATACCTGTGAGGTCAGTAGTGGTAACAGAGGAGTGTAAATGTGGATAATATGGAATGAGACAAAATGCAGCAAAGTGAAGATGAGAGACTGCCCCATCCAACTCTGCCAGAATATATGAACCCCCAGTAGTCCAGCAAAGAACCCCCATTGGGCTGAGATATCTAGGCTTTGTTTTTCAGTTTAGCTCTTTCTTGACACATGTATTGCAGACTAAAACGAGGCTACCTGGTTGGAAATCAAAGTCCTTGATCTGATTCTTGAACGCAGCCTCAAAATGCTTAATGGAATTGAACCATGCCTTGCAGACTCTTTCTTGAATGGAGTCCAAGTTATCCTGACACTTTTGAAGCTGGCAGGCTCTTCAAGCAATCAGTCCAGCTGGTGACAAGGGGTCAGTATCTGAAGTAGGGAGAAGAAATGTTGTTTCTACGAGGTCAAAAGGAAACAGAGGTTCAACACCATGAACCATGAAATAGGGGAACAAACCAGTAGACTGGAGTATGGTAATGCTCAGCCCAGAAGACCGAGTGAGTGGCAAGGTGCCAGTGAGTCTTCCCCCCTGAGAAGTTTTGATGATGGTTTCCTGGACATCATAGTGGCAACACTCCATGATGCTATTGGTCAGAGAATTGTAAGGGGATATGCAAATGTGATGAATTTTATACTGGTTAACAAGGACATTGAGGGCTTGAATGAATGCAGGGACATTGTTGGTAACAATCTCTTCTAAGGGACCCCATCAATATAGAAGATCTTCAAATATGAAAGATGCCAGGACAGCACCATTCTTAGACTGCAGCATGCACCATTCAGGATATGATGTTAGAGTGCAGTGGGCCTGGAAGATATACCTGTAACCACCCGACTTGGGCATAAGCATGGTGTCAATGTAAGCTTTGCAGAATAGTCCTTCAATGACAGGAATGAGAGGGGAAATATGAAACCAGTTTGTTTGCCAAAGCTGGCACTCATGGCAAGTCCAGACAAACCATTTGACATCATCAACCAGCATAGGCCACCAGAAGCAAAGCAACAGATGAGTCTGGACTGTGAAGATACCTTTGTGCCTGAGGTCATCATGTGCCTCCTTGATCAGTGTGAACCATCTGTACTCAGGGACTATCAACTAAAACAACTCCTAATGCCCTGCAGTAGTGAGATGTGTAATGGTCCTTTGACCCTTGGATAAAGGTAATGATCCCTTTGGATCCTTATGAGCAATGATGGAAGGCAATCTCCAAGACTTCAAAACTGGGGACTTCAGCCTCAAAGTCCTGAAGTTTATACTATTCTACTTGTATGTACATGTTTTGGTAAATATCATAAAGAGACATCGTACCATGATAAGAAGAAAATACATGATTGGCTAATAAGAATGCATGAGTCATAAAAAAGTATGTCCATGAGAGAAAGAAGTAAAGAAGCATGCATCATGTGAAACATGAGGAGTGATGTCATCATGACATCATAGATAAGAGATAAGGGTCTAGCCCTTGAACATGTGACAAGTCATGTGACTTGTGGTCTAGACTGCTGAGGTAAGCAGTCACATGATAAGTTATGCTGGAAAACGTTTAAGTCCCAGTGGCCTTGTGCCAATAGGGGTTTTCCTTATATAGGATGTCAGGAGTTCAACTCCTGCCATGAGCAAGTTTTAAATAGTGAAAAGAGTGATCGTAACATCAACTGGTGGCAACCATGAGGCTCCTGGCACCATAGGGAATTGTTTAAGATGAAGAACTTGGTTGCAGAATTGATGAAAGATTGAATGTCCGCCTCTGAGAGGTCAGTGGGACAAGCACGAGTTTTGAGGAAAGTATGAATAAGAGTGATGCACTGCTCTCTAGCAATGGCCTTGAAAGACTGTGGTATCTTGAGGAAGTCCAAAGTAATGCCTGGACTAGGGGGATAAGAGTCCAGTGTTGAGACCGGCAATGTGAAAGAAGAAAGAAAAACCAAGAGAAATGTAAAAGTGGGATAAACATGGGAGAATGTGTTCAAGACCAAGAAGGGGAATGGAGGAGAGGGATATGGAGATATGCACAGAAGACCACTCAAAGACTGGTTTGGAAGTCCAGAGCATGAAACTGGCATTGAGGAGTGGAAAGTACGATTGTTGAGTAATGAAATAGAATAAGAATAAGAGTTGTTGAGCCAATCTTCAACATCTGGTCTAGCTGTTATGAATTCCACAGCCTTGGAACACTTAGAATGCTTTGCAGCTCTTCAATCAGAATGGAACCCAGAAGACAGACTCCCTCTAGAATGCTATTGAACCCTATTCCCCAAGGACTATGCTTTACATGGTCATATGGAGATCCCTATTCTTGATTCACCCTGTTTGTCCTTCATTCCTCTATTGTAGCTTAACCCATGTGCTTCAGAAAACCCATTTTGTCATGGACCTCCACTCCTTCTCCCATCCTTCTTCGATAGTAGCATTATCCCTTTCCATCCATTGCTCCACAAGGCCATTGTAGCATACCATATGCTCCGTTTCCATCATTTCCCCATTCTGAGGTGGTTTCAAGCTGTATAATTTTGCATCCTCCAGTCCATATTCCCTGCAGAGATAGTCAATGTATGATTCCTGATGAATCCACATCTCAAGAGTCTCCCAACACTGCTCAATCTCAATGCCTAAGTACATAGTCATGGAGCCCATGTTGCTGATGCCAAAGCATTCCCCAATCTTGCCCTTCACTCAATTGAGGAACTGACGATTGTTGCTCCCACCTAGACCATCATCGACATGCCAAGTGATGATGCAAATGATGCAGATGCCATCATGAAGGGAGTCAAAGACGAACACAGCCAAGTCAACCTTCAGCTTTGCAAAACCAAGTTCAGAGAGAATGAGGCATAGCAATTTGTACCAGTCAAAGGCTGCTTGTTTCAGTCCATACAGTGATTTGAACATTTTGCATGCAAGAAGAGTTCCTGCTGAATTGTATTGTTCAAAGCCACGGGGCTGCTTCATGTAAAGCTCCTCTGAAAGCTTGCCATGAAGAAAAGCTCATTTGGCATCAAAACAGTCCATCTCCCAATCATGTTTAGCAGCAAGAGTGATAAGCAACTTAATGGAGGATTGTCATGCAACAGGAGCATAAGTTCGATGGAAATTGACTCCTGGGATCTGGGAAAACCCTTGAGCAACAAGGCAAGCCTTAAATTTGGACCCCCCTTTGAGGTCGTTGCTTTTGAATTTGAAGACCCATCGATTCCTGATTAGTTTTCGACCTAGAGGTGGAGCAACAAGTTCCCAAACCCCCATCTCCTTCATCAGCTCCAATTCCTTCTTCATCATGTCCATCCACCCATCTTGATCCAAGCAGCCTATTGCCTCATCGTAAGTGGCAGGTGGCAAACTCATATTGTAACCTGGTGCTTTGGGGTCCCATCAGAGATCCAGGTGAATAGAGAGATGAGCCTGTTCTGTGATAATGAAGTTTGCTTGATGGACAGGAATGCCAGCGGTATCATCATTGTTGGGAAGTTCTGTGAGATCAGACAAAGTAAAAAGTGAGTCTGCATCTCTCTCACTG
>JBBPMF010001206.1:0-11265 GCA_038090175.1 Austroboletus eburneus
GTCCGGGGTTCCGACATACGTTTCACTTTGAACATTTTGGATACTGAACCAGCCTTCCGTCGAATTAGAGACTATATTCCACTGAAGAATAAGAACGAAGGTAAGTAGACGGGTCACATAAAGAGTTGCTCCACCCCACCTCCTGTACTGAAGAGCCGTTGCAAGTTGCCACTAATAAGTCAGCTCCTATACTAGAGTTGGCAAAGGCGAGGCAGGAGGAGTTCTGCTGGACGTTGATGATATAAGCGCCGGAAGAGATACTTGCGGCGGACATTGTGCCAGTCACATCATACGACTCACCCATTGCTGGTTATATAGTGATCTTCATCTGCACTGGAACCTCCGTTTGGGATGGTACACTCTTGGCCCCCAGGCCCTCCAATCAAAGTGTATGTGCGCGCGTTGGCTGTAATTTAAATATATGATCGAGCCACCAGTGCACCTTCTTTATTACCGTATTGGGTTAGTGCTCGATAGTACCTTGAATTCCCTTTTTAAAAATTTCGTTATACGTCCTCCAATCGCAACTCGTAGACAGTTTGCATTGCAAGACTCGTCAAGCGGTAATGTTACAAGCTGTCTTGACAGCAGTAGCATGGAATTTGTCCTATCCACCTGACCTTGAAATCCTTTCGGATCTCTGGTCTTACATACTTGTGAGCTTCAACCCAACCTTGAATCGGCGGGCAAGACAAATTTATGTACATAAGTTGCAGAATCACTGCCGCATTGCATGTGTGATGCTGTCTACATGAAAACCTCGAGGCCCCGTGACGTTGGGCAGGGTCGGTGATAGAACAAGAATTCTTCTCATCCAAGTGCTGACCTGACAATCGTGTTGCCAGTATACTAGCTGCAACTTTACTCATTTGTTACCCGGTAATATAGTTTGCCCACTAGCAAGTATGCTTAGCTGTTACCATGTAACACCGGCGCTCGGTGCTTTTCAGGAAATTGATACTTATGAAATTGCTTAAACTCGCAAGCGAACATCGCCGATGATTGATGCGGATTGATCGAGTCTATCAAGATTATTGATCATCCGGACCTTTCGGAATGCTATGCTTGAACTAATTAACAAAGCTGTAGACAACTTGGTCTCGCACTGTGCACATACTACATAGAGCCTGAGCGTGCTCCAATGAGTACGGACGTAGCATCATAGTACATATGAATATTGAACAATCGAACAATGCCTCCGACTCGCCTCATGTCAACGTCACCGTGCGTTGGTTGCAATTTAAATTTTACGTAAATGATTGAGCCACCGGTCAGCGGACATGCCCAGAAAAGTGGTTATGACAGACCCTGTTCGGGTATGTCCGGACATGTTTCAAGGGCTAATAAAGTAAGAATGTTTTGCTTGCTTAAAAGTAATTGATATTAGATCAGCTCACACCATTTTTTGACTGGCTCTGAGACTGCCCTGACTCTTGTCAGAATGATGTCAGAAGCATCTCTGAAGCTACCATTGAAATAAAAGTAGCCACTGAAGTCTCCAATAACTCTGCTCAAAATTAAAAGTTCAAATGGGCATATACCCCTTTGGGAATTTCACTTTAATCCCTTCATACACTGCCACATCCTTTTTTGAATAATCAGGCTGGGAAGGATATGTACATGTCATGTTGTAGCTTTTCTGTATCACATAATTAGATCACATGATAAGTAGCCACTTTTTTCACTAAGGTCAAATATAGTCTATGAAACAAAAAAATGATATTGGATAGTGTGAGCCATCAGGTTTGTTGTCATCATGCAATGCTGAATGTTATGCATGCACAATGTCCAGTTTCTTAGTACATATGTTTTCAAAGGCAACACAACATTCTATAGAAGTCCAGGAATCTCTTCTAAGGCTTGATACTCAGGCAGAAAAAAAATTAAATACTGCATATAATTGTGCAGATCTAGCTGGGGTAAATACAGGGTAAATACTAGCTATTTATATATCTTAGAGCCACCTTGAAACTGAAGGTGGTGGAATGAAGCACATGGTACAGTAAATAGCCTTGATGTCAGATGGGTGAAATAGAATAAAATGGATCACCAAAAGGAGGATGATCAGGAGGATGAAGGTCTGTGACAGAAACAGGAATAAAGGTATGTGGCCTCAGTCCATAAGAAAAGTAAAGAGGAACAAGGGAAGTCAAGAACTGGGATAAACATACATACAGCCATGTGGGGCATAGTCTTTGGAAATCAGCATCCAGTAATATTCCAGTGGAAAATCATCCTTAGAGTTCTGGTTTTGTAGAAGAGATATAAAGTATTCTGTTATTTCTGAGGTTCCAGAACTTTCAGAACTATGGAAACATATTTTGGAACCTTTGAAAGCACAGAAACTGATTCTGGAACTTTTGAAAGGCTTAGAACTACACTTGTAACACTAGAGGTGTTATCTGTTAAGACTGAATTGGACTTGGCAGATGAACTTCATAGAAGCTCCATGAACTCTGGAGTTGTCTTGATGAAAAGAGGAATTGAGTGAGACTTTGACTTCAGTGACTTGGAGCAGAGTGCTATGAAGACTGATGCACCATTACATATATATCACTCTTTATTGACATTCTTCAATACTTTCTTATCATTATTTTTATTCCCTACATATTTATTTGTCCATGTATAATGTAACTTACAAGATCACCAGACTTTCAGACTAGCAGTCTTCTAGAAGACCACCAGTCTCTCTGGTATTTTGCACTACATAGCCATATAGTCAGAAATACTGAACATTATCAATGTTTTGGTCATATTGGCCTGAGGTGAGAAGTTTTATCTCTGTTCCAACAGGTCAGTATTTCCCTGCTTCTCATCTCATCACCATTTGATAAACTTCCATCACAACTCTATTTAGACTTCCAGTTTCATATGTAGAATTCAGATATATCCAGACTATAAAATTTTGTACTTGTCATTCTGTAATGACAGCTACTGTTTGGCTCACACTGTACACCACTGGGACTGTTGACAAGACTATAAACCAGCTAAAAAGACAAGGAGTATTTCCTGATTGCTCAAGCTGGAAAAGGGGAAGGGAGTGATAAGTTTGCCTTGAAGAGGGGCTTTAAGAAAAACTGAGGAGTGAGAGCAAAGCAGGAGACTGACCAAGCAAAGGCTGAAATTCAAAAGGGATATGCCAAGAGTGGGCTGAGGTGATCAAGGTGGAAACTGGCTGATTGAAGATGTGCAGCAAGGAAGAGAAGGCTGACCGAGCAGCCACCAATCAAGTATAAGGGGGAAGACTGACAGGGAGATGGAGCCAAAGCAGTTTTGGCCAAGCAGAAGCATGTGGGAAGATGTTTGTTGGTGCAGTAAGATGATTGGTGAAGTAGAATCAACAAGATAGTTGATGAAGAAGAAGGTTGTTTCCTGGTGATGGAGGGGAGTTTTTCCAACAAAAGGTGAGCCAAATAGAAGCTAGTTCTATTCCTCAGGGGTACAAAACTTATAGGCTATGTATGTCTGAGACTGTGTACATACCTCAAGTTAGGGAATAGAGTCCATAATATAAGGTATGTAAGAGGAGGGGCACCTGTCAAACAAGCCTGGCACTGATCCTGTAAAGGTATGTATGGGTCTGAAAATGGATAAAGGATAGAGGGAACAGAAGTCCAAACCAATGAAAGAAGAGCTGATAGTAGATATCTTTCTTCTGGTTCAGAAATGCCATCTGAGAGTAGCAGCATAGTTTAAGTGAAGCAAAACCTTCAATCAAAGCTGAAGTGTTACGATTCGTTAGCCCCTTACCTTTTTCCTTGATCTTCATTCACTGCTGTACACCAAAGGCCTTAGGCCCCGACGTTCGAGTCCCACCTGGGCACTCTCCTTTCTTCAATCTTTTCTTCGAATACCGCTTACATATTTAGCGTGACTCATCCGCAGCTGTATTACCAACATCTCTCCGATGCTGTCGCATCATTCCATAGTGACTCAGCCCTTCCTCGCGATTCCATCGCTTTCTATCGCTGACTCACCTTCTTCTTTGACCTACCCTTAACCATTTGGCTCGAGTATATAAAATCCTTGGTACACCGCTGTAGATCTTCATCCTAGACCTCCTACAATCTACCTTGTATCTTGGATTGTCTTCGGTCCCCCAGTCCTCGTCCTACTGTTGAGTGGACGCTCCTTTGAAAACCCTTCGATCCACCGTTAGTCCTACGGTGTCCTAAGAACCTCTACCAAGGAAGACCCTTGATAGACCCTTCGATCCCGTCTCCTCGACGGTCCTCAGAACCCCCTCGATCCCGTCTCCTCGACGATCCTCAGAACCCCCCTCGATTCCGTCTCCTCGACGGTCCTCAGAACTCCCTCGATCCCGTCTCCTCGACGGTCCCCAGACGCCCCTCGACTCCTGTCAGCTGTATAGCGACAGTAAGCCCTCGACCCCTTTTGTAGGCCACGCTTCGACCCCGTCGAGCGTAACATGAAGACGACATGGTCAAGTGGTCTAAGATCACGTTGGTTCAAGCCAACTACTCAGGAATCATTTTTGATCCACTAGTGAAAGCTTAGGTGTTGATGACTGGGTTTGGCTGTGCTGCAAAACAGAGGATACAAGTAAATCAAGAGTAAGGAGACATACTCCAAGTGGAACTAGATCAAATTCGCCCATATGCACATAGAGCTATACTGAGCTCTATACTGTCTCCCTCTACCATTTTTACCATTTCTAAGACTGAACTGCCAGTTCTGCACTATTTACATGCTTTTATGATCAACACTTGCACTCTGGACTTTCAAACTTCCAAAGACCACCTAAGTGACCTTTTACTAGCCAATTGGTTACACTCTCTACTTTGCCCAGGTCTTATTCCCTTGCTTCTAGAGTCTTTCTGGGATGAATCTATTTACTCCCTGTTATATTCGACATGGTCAAGCATAGGCCTGCAGAGGTTCAAGGGCTTACTGTTACTATACAGGTAACAGGATGAGGGGGCCTGATGAGGAGATTCCTTGACAGGGAGGCTAAGGCCAGCATAGGACTAACGTTGGGTCAAAGGGAGGTCCGCTCAAGGGTTTTCCTTGGCAGAGGTTCTTGGGACCATTGAGGATCGAGGGATCAATGAGTTTTGGGGACATTGCAGGATTAGCGATGGATTAATGGGGATCGTTGAGGACCAAGGGATCAATGGGTCTTGAGAACATCACAGGACTAGCAACAGGTCAAGGGTTCAGAGGGAGCATCCACTTCAACAGTAGAATGAGGACTGGGGGACCTGAGAGCAACTCCAAGATATTAGGTAAATTGCAGGAGATCTAAGATAGCAAATACACCTGAGTATTGAAGGTTTATATACACAAGCCAAATGGTTAAGGGTAGGTCAATGGAAGAAAGTAAGTCAGCAATAGAAAGCAATGGAATTGTGAAAAAGCTGAGTCACTATGGAGGAGATGTGATGGCATCGGATGAATGTTGGTAATACAGCTGCAGATGAGTCACACTAAATAAGTAAGTGGTATTGCAAAGACAATGGTAAAAAGAAAGGATCCAAGCAGGGCTCAAACAGTGAGGGTCAAGGTCCTTTGGTGTATATGGTAAGTGAAGTAAGAAGAGGGGCCCAATGAATTGTAACATTATCCCCATTGTATGGGTGAGACTGTGATAAAACCTAGTAGTCACCTTGATGAGACCTGATCTCATTGTCATTAGCTTCGGCACTGACAAAGAACTCATAGTCATCCACTGCCAGCAGAGAGGGATGTTACACTTGACATAGTCGGGGTATGGCCTACAAGGGTTTGGGGGCTTACTGTCGCTATACAGCTGACAGGAGTCGAGGGAGTCCAACAAGGGATGTTCTTGGCAGAGGTTGTAAGGAACTGTCAAAGAGATGGGGTTGAAGGGTTCTAAGGACCGTTGAGGAGAGAATCGAAGAGGTCTGAGGACCGTTAAGGAGACAGAATCGAAGAGGTCTGAGGACCATCAAGGAGACGGAATTGAAGAGGTCTGAGGACCATTGAGGAGATGGGATCAAAGGGGTCTGGCAAGGGTATTCCTTGGCAGAGGTTCTGGGGACACCACAAGACTAGCAGTGGGTTGAAGGAGTTCTAAGGAGCATCCACTCAACAGTAGGACGAGGACTGAGGAACTGAAAACAATCCAAGGTACAAGGTAGATTGTAGGAGGTCTAGGATGAGGATCTACAGCGATGTACTGAGGGTTTATATACACAAGTCAAAGGATTAAGGGTAGGTCTGTTACAAGTATCCACAGTTCCAAAGGTTCTGGAACTGATTTCTGCGGTTCTGATGCTTCCGAAGTACCTTCCCGCGGTTCCAAAGGCTCTGGAATTCCGGAACCATTGAAACTCTTTAACACTCTGCCGAAATGGAGACCAGAAGATGGATTACCTCCAGAATGCTACTGGACCCTATTTCCTGAAGACTATGCTCCATATGGTCATATGGAGATCCCCGTTCTTGAATCACCCTGTTCATCTCTTCTTCCCCTTTTGTAACTCTTGCCATATGCCTTTAGAACTGTTCTTGTCATGGACCTCTGCTCCTCCTTTCGCCCCTTCATTTGGCGACTGTGTCATCCCATTCCTATCACTGATTCCACGAGGCCATTGTAGCATACCATGTGTCCTGTCCATCGTTTCCCCGTTCCGAGATGGTTCCAGACTGTATAAGTAGCTGCCTGTTATCATGTATATCCCCAGCTAGATCTGCGCAATTATACACAGTGTTTAGTCTCATCCTACCTGAGTCTCGAGTCTCAGCAGAGAATCCCAAGAATCTCTATAGGATGTTGTGTTGCCTTTGAGGACACACTGGGACTAGACGTTGCGCAAGCGTAACAAGATCAGGGAAGAAGGTGAGTCAGCAAATAGAAAGCAATGGAATTGTAAAGAAGGCTGAGTCACTATGGAACGATGCGATGGCATCAAAAAAGTATCTGTAATACAACTGCAGATGAGTCATGCTAAATATGTAAGCGGTAATCTGGGAAAAGGTCACAGAAAAGAAAAGAGCCCAAGCAGGACTTGAACAGCAGGGTTAAAGCCCCTTTGATATACAATGGTAAGTAAGTGTCAAGAAAAAGGGTAAGGGGCCAACGAATCGTCACATTACCCCCATCGTATGGGTGACACCATGACGAAACCCTAATAATCACCATTATGAGAACCAGTCTCATTGTCATCAGCTTCGGCGCTGACAAAGAATTTGTAGTCATCCACTGCCAGTGGAGAGGGAGGGGGGGTAAGGGTCTGACGAGGGATGCAGACAGGGAAACATTGTCCCAGGGAGTTAGGGCAGTTTTGACAAGAGGAGGAGGATTGTGAAGAGTGAGGGGACTGTTGGATAGAAGAGTTCGAGGAGGAGGACACAAAGGTCTGGGAGATGCAGGGGCGCATAGGGCAGGACTGCTGGGAGTGACTGGGGGATAAGCAGTGATAGGTAGGGCACTGATAGAAGGGGCATTGCGGGCGGCGGTGTCCAAGGTGTTGGCACTGATAGCAGGCCTTGTGATATTGAGGGTGATTCGGGGGAAGGGACCAGAGCTGATCGTGCCTGGTTCAGTAGTCGTCGATTCAGTCTAGGATGGTGACCTCTTGAGTGGTAAGGGGTTCGAAGGACACGGAAGGGGTGGGGATGTGGGGGATGCCAGTATTGGTGAGCTCTTGGAGGTATCGATCAATGTCGATGACGAAGCTAGTCATATCCAACTGGTACATTAGTTGGATGAGGTCGTGCTCCAGGGTTTGATGGAGATGGTGGATGTGGAGGTTCACCAATGCTTGGGCAGCAGAGGCAGTGAGGGTGGCAGCAGAGATGGTGATTCGGGAGTTGCTGAGGAAGAGCCAGTACATGAGTGTGAAGGGGAAGTGAGGTTCCATGTGTGTGTCGAGGGTCATGGCGAGACTAGAGTCTCAGAGTTCTGAAGCAATGGTGGTGGTGATTTCTTGATCAAGGGGGATGGGGTGATTCAGTAGGGCAGTGGGTGGAATGGTCAGGGGAAGACAGGTGGGATGGTTGGAGATTCGTTGGGCCAGGGGAATTGGTGTGGAAGAGGGAACAAGAGGTTCGGGATGGGTCCAGCTAAAGCCAGGCCAGGCAGAGGGGAGTCCTTCAGTGTCATTACGAAGGTGTTGAATCAGGGAGGGGGGAGGAATGGGAATTGGTGGATCGTTGACCTCAAGAGGGGTGTCTTTGGGGAGGGTCAAGGATCAGCCAGGTTCTGTGACGTTGGAAGGGACATTGCTGGGTGTGAGAGAGGGGGATGAGAGGGTGATGGACATGACTGAGAGAGGTGTTGTTTGGATGGAGATGGGGGAAATCAAGTGACGACGTTTATAGTTGTTGAGGAGGGGGACGGAGTTCCATAGGTTCCTTTTGGGTTCCCAGGAATCTTCTTTGGTGGAGTATCCTTTCCATCGGATCAGGAAGAAACGGGAGGGCAGAGGTCCATGGTGGCGTATGATTTTCTCGATTTTGTATTCTTCCTGTCCATCGATAAGGTCAGGTGGGGGAGAGGGGTAGTTCGGCCTGTGTACAGGGTTTTCACGATAGGGTGAGAGAAGGGAAGCATGGAACACAGGGTGGATTTTCCACAATCATGAGAGGCAGAGTTCATAGGTGATGGGAGATAGAACCTTGACAATGGTAAAGGGTCCTTCGCGTTTTGGGGTGAACTTCAGGTTGACAATGGAGCATTTGAGGTTCCTGGCTTCGAGCCAGACTTTGGACCCCTTGGTGAAAGGGAAGAAGGAGCAGTGGTTTCATGAGGCCATGACTTGGTGAGCAAGTTCATGGGCAGCAAGGGCTTCATTATGAGTGGCAGTGAGGGTTTTAAGGTGATCAGTGATGGCAGGGATGTGGGAATCGGAGATGACCAGGGGAAGGGCATGGGGTTCATATCCCATCATGAGATAGAATGGAGTCTGTCCAGTGACAGAGTGGAGGTAGTGGTTGTGAGCGAATTCTGTGTGTGGAATGAGGTCAGATCATGAGGAGGGGTTGTTTCCGCAGAAGATCCAGAGGTACATTTCAACCTCTTGGTTGACACGTTCGGTTTCTCCATCTGTTTGGGGGTGGTAGGCAGTGGAGAGGGCAAGTAAGTAGTTGAGAATGCATTCCAACTCTTTGGCGAAGGTGGAGGTGAACTGTGGGCCTTGATCAGAGATGATTCGGTCATAAAGGCCAAAGTGAAGGAAGATTTTGTGGAAGAAAAGGAAGGCGATCCCTTCTGCAGTGATGGTTTTTTTTGTTGGGCATAAAATTACCCCCTTAGTAAGGCCATGGTCGACCACGATCAAAAGAGTATCGAAGCCAGCAGAGATAAGGAGATCGGTGATGAGATCACATGAGATCTGCTGGAAAGGATGGGTGCATGAGGATCAGATGGGGATAAGGGGAGGTACTGTGGGGTGGGTGTTTGCCTTGTTTTGTTGATACAAGGTGCACCCTTCGATGTATTTTTGTACATATTGGGCAAGTCCAGGCCACCAAAATTTGGTGGTGATGAGCTGGTGGGTCTTGAGATATTCAGGGTGGCCAGCGGTTTTGTGGTCATGGCATCTGTGGAGGATTGATCGGCAGAGGGAGTCATCGGGGAGAATATAGACACATTCTTGGAATGTAAGGATGCTGTCGTTATATTGGCAATCAGAGAGGCGAGAGCAAAAGGCTGGGGGAATGGTTCCATCAAGGAACTGGAGGGCCTTGAGGACAAAGGGATCAGTCGCGGAGTGAGATGAGATGTGTTCTTTGAGCATGGCATCAACAACGTTGATGAACAGGGAGGGGGAAAGGAGGGTAACTCCTTTGTTGTTGGTGTCATCTGGGGGGAGGAGATCTGGGCGGCGGGAGAGGGCATCTGGGCTGGTGAGGAGTTTGCCGGGGACATGGACCATGGTTAGATCGAAGTTGGCAAGATCAAGGAGCCATTGGGCTTGACAGCAGTTGAGGTTCTGGGCTGATCAGAAATAGGTCAGGTTCTTGTGGTTGGTGAATACCTGGACTGGGTGGGAGCTGCCCTGGAGATAATGGCGCCAGGTTTTCAAAGCTCGCATAATAGCGAGGAGTTTTCAGTCATAGATGTTGTAGTTTCATTCTGCTGGGGAGAACAACTGGGAGAGATAGGAGCAGGGGTGCCAGTCTCCATTGGCATCAGTTTGGAGGAGAATTGCACCCAAAGCGAACTTTGAGGCATCAGTAGCAATGGCGAATGGGGCGGAGAGGTTGGGGAGTTGGAGGATGGGGTGGGTGAGGAAGAGTTCTTTGAGGCGTTCAAAGGACTTCTGGCATTCGGGGGACCAGGCCCAAGGGGTGGTTTTCTTGGTGAGATCAATGAGGGGGCAGGTGACAGAGAAGTAATCGGGGATGAAGCGATGATAGAAGTTGGCGAAGCTGAGGAAGGAGTGAACATTGCGGAGTTTCTCAGGGGTAGGCCAGGACATGATCCCATCCAACTTGACAGGGTCCATGGTGAGTTGACCTGGTTTTACAATCATTTCAAGGTATTCAACTTCTTTGGAAGCGAAGTTACACTTCTTGAGCTTGAGGTGAAGGTCGAGTTCCTTCATGCATTGGAGTACACACTTAGTTCGTTCAGCGTGGATCTTTTCATCGGGGGAGTGAATGAGGAGGTCATCCATATAGATGATGAGCCATCCTTTGGCGATCATGTCATGGAAAGAATCATTCATGAATCATTGGAAGGTGGCGGGGGAGTTGGTGAGACCAAAAAACATAGTGGTTGGTTCGAAGAGGCCTTTATGGGTGATAAAGACAGCTTTCCATTGATGTCCATCTTTGATTCAGACATTGTTGTATCCCCATTGAACGTTGAACTTTGTGAAGACCTTGGCATCACAGAGTTTGTCAACAAGGTTGAAGACTAGAGGGAGGGGGTAGGTATCGCAAACAGTATGTTCGTTAAGGTATCGGTAGTCTTGGCATGGGCGGAGTCCACTGTCCTTCTTTTTGATGAAGAAGAAGGGGGATGCTTGGGGGGAGTTTGAGGGTCGAATCTTGCCTGAGGCAAGGTTTTTGTCGAGGAAGGCCTCTGTGGCCTTGCATTTGTCTGGGGAGAGGGGGTAGAGTTTTCCAACTTTCGGAGTGAAGGATTTGTCGAGGTTGATCTCATGGTCATAGGGTTGGGATGGAGGTACATGCTCCATGGCTTCTTTCAAGAAGATGGAGGTGAATTCAGCATATTCTGGGGGAAGAGTAACCTTGGGTTTGGCTTTCTTGGCAGCCATGGTAAGTTCAGTGGAGTTCGTGAGCTTAGCAATGAGGGGATTGCCTTTGGGG
>JBBPMF010001207.1:0-11262 GCA_038090175.1 Austroboletus eburneus
AAATATGTTAAAACAAGTAAAGGCACCCCATGCTAGGGCCTTTGGGTTCGTTTCGTGGAATAATGCGACAGCGTCTGTCGCATTCCTTAAATTAGACATTGGTTCCCAGGTGCGCTCCTCGTCTGAGTAGCCAGCCCAGTGGACCAGATATTCTTTTTGTCGCCCGTTCTAGCGAGCGTCTATAATGTGCTCTACCTCATATTCGACTTCCAGTTCATCGTTGACTAGTACTGGATCGGGTTGGAAGACCGGTTGTCCGTTGAGGCGGCATAAATAAGGTTTGACCCTGGATACGTTTACCACAGGGTGTATTTTCATATTACGTGGGAGTTTTAGATGCACTGCATTGTTTCCCATGCATCGTGTGATTTTGAAGGGACCTAGCCACTTCTCTGTTAATTTACGCGAATCTCGCTTCAAGCGAAGATTGCTGGTAGATAAAAGCACTTCATCTCCGATGGAGTACTTTGGGGCGTCAGAGCGGTGCTTATTCGCCTGAACTTTCATTTTTCTTTGAGCCTGCTCAATGTTATCCCTTGTGGATTTTAAAATAGACGTAATATTATTGGCTAATTTGTCGGCTGCTGGAGCGCGACTAGTGCCGGGTTCTATTCCCATTCTGGGTATGTAGGTCTGTGTGACCTCGAACGGGGCTTTTTGTGTAGAAGCCTGCTTCTTCGTGTTATAACTGAATTGGGCGATGGGTAGCCAGTCTGCCCATTCAGTCTGCTTTTCATGGCAATAGATCCTGAGATACTGCTGGAGATCTCGGATCATTCTCTCCGTCTGACCATCCGTCTGTGGATGAGATGCCGTGGATAATTTAGGTTTGATGCCGAGTCGTTTGCACAATTCTATCATCACCTGGGATGCGAATTGTGGTCCCCGATCGGATACAATAGAGCGTGGGATTCCATGATTTGTCCACACGCGATGTAAATATAGGCGAGCCGTCTTCAGGGCGGTTGCCGTCTTATTGGTGGGAATGAACTCTACTTCTTTGCTGAATCGATCAACAATGACGAGAATAGAGTCGCTTCCATTAGATAAGGGGAGATCCGTGAGGAAATCCGCGGAAACATCTACCCAGGGAGTTGTGGATATCTCCAAGGGTTCAAGCTTGCCGGCTGGCGGCTGGTTGCCTGTCTTCATTCTTTGACATACGTCGCATCTAGCGATGTACTCTTTTACATAAGTGGCCATTCCTGGCCAATCGTAATATCTGCGCAGCAGATCTAGGGTCTTCTCCTGACCAGGGTGGCCAGCAGAAGGGGTGTCATGGCAGTTCATTACCACGTCTCGTCGGAGATCTTCATCTGGTGGAACAAAGATCTTTTTGTCATTAGTCCGGATGAGTGGACTTCTGTCGTCTTCTGTGAAGCCTTTTTCGTAAAGCTTCTGTATTTCGCCTTCCTTCAGCAGAAGGGTGGCGTCCTTTACCCGTTTTAATAATTTATCGCCTTCATCTTGGATCTGGATTGTCCCGATCCACTCTGGCGGTATGACAAGAACCTGCTTGTTGTCTTCTTCTACTCCTTCCGCATGATCTTCTCTGCAGGATAGAGCATCTGCTTTTCCCATTGTAGCACCTGGCTTGTGGTACCAGATGTGATTAAATCTAGATAAGTATTGCGCCCAGCGCACTTGTCGACGGTTCAGATCCTGTCGGACCATAAACCACTGGAGATTCTGGTGGTCGTTCCAGATCTCGAACTGGTATCTAGCTCCTTCTAGGTAGTGCCTCCACGTTTCTAATGCGCGCATTACTGAAAGGAGTTCTTTATCTGCGACCGGGTAATTCCTTTCCTGGTCGTTCATAGAGTGGGAGTAGTAGGCGACTGGATGCCACTTTTCCTCCTTTTGGATAGATAACACTGCTCCTGTGGCATAGTCCGAGGCATCGCATTCCACTCTGAATTGACAATCAATGTCAGGGAAGGCTAGCACTGGAGCAGTGGTGAAACGTTGTTTGAGCGTGTCGAACGCTTCTTGGCACTTTTCGTTCCATATGAATGGAACGTCTTTCTTGATGAGGTCATTCAATGGCCTCGCAATAGAAGCATAGTCGGCGATAAACCGACGATAAAAGTTAGCTAATCCCATGAAGCTTCTTACTCCACAGAGATTCTTTGGGGTTGGCCATTCTAGGACCGCTTTTACTTTGGATTCGTCCATGCGAACTCCATCTTTTCCCACAATCATGCCTAGGAACTCCACTTCTTCGGCAAAGAATGTGCATTTTTCTGGTTTTATATATAGATCGTTTTCCTCAAGTCAAGCTAGGACTTTTTGTACAATTTTTTCGTGCTCTTCTCGAGATTCTGTTTTTGTAAATATCATTAAGTCGTCAATGTATACTACGCAGACGTCTTCCATGTCTGCAAATAGCTCGTTCATCATTGCTTGGAATGTTGCTGGGGAATTGCATAACCCGAAGTACATGACTAAGGGTTCGAATGCTCCTCGGAAGCAGACGAAGGCAGCTTTCCATTCGTCGCCTTCCTTGATGCGGATGTTGTTGTATCCCCAGCGAAGATCCATTTTAGTAAATAATTTAGCCCCTTTTAGTTTATCCACCAGCTGTCCAATCAATGGTAGCGGGTAGTTGTTTTTCACTTGTGTGTTCATTGAGATAACGATAATCTTGTACCATCCTCTTTTGTCCATCTTTCTTTGGAACGAAGAACACTGGTGACGTCTGAGGGGACTTAGAAGGGCGTATGTAACCCTTTCTTAGTTGGTCGTCGATGAAAGCCGACACTTCTTCTTGTTCTGTCACAGACAGAGGTATGATCCTTCCCTTCTTGGGTTGGAACGTTTCTTTTAGATCTACCGCATGGTCCCAAGGTTTTCTTATGGGCATGCGTTCAGATTCTTCTTTAGAGAAGACCTTTAGCCATTTATGGTAGCATTCAGGTACCAGCTCTTCTAGAGATTTCTCAGAAGGTTTGGGCAGTGCTTCTAGTGCTGCTCGGGCATAGTAGCCTTCCCATGCTTCCTCCTGTTCGTCTTCTTCTTCCGCACTATCACAGATATGCAGGGCTCGGTTTTGTAATAGATAACAGCTTCTTGGGCAACAAGTCATCTTGACTGTGGCCTTCTGCCAGTCTATCTCAGGGTTGTGGCGTAGAAGCCAGTTATATCCAATAACCAGGGTTGTTCCTCCTAGGTTGGTAACTTCTGCCATCATCTTTTCCCTGTGACCTTCGAACTCTATTATTAACTCTGCCGAATGGGTGATATTCCCGGCGGAGTTCTTGGTTCCATCTACATTAAATACGGGGATGGGCCATGTGAGTTTCTTCATGGGGATGCCATGTCTTACGATCCATCCTTCATCTACGAAGAGTCGGTTAGCCCCGCTGTCAAGTAGGGCTTCAACTAAATGAAGGGAATTTGGCGTTGTGCCAATGGAAATGTTCATTTTTATTTCTTTTCTTTGGCGGACCGTGCGCACAAAGATTTCGTCAGGGAAGTCCGAAGCTTCTTCTTCGATTCTCATGCGAGCGATTTCTCGCATGTTGATACCATCTTTTGGTAGAGAACCCGTTTCAAGGATAACTGGATTCTCATCGAGAACTTCGTATCCTTCATTCCTGATTAAGTTAATTCGGTGGCTTTCGGCTAGCCCACCACCCTTTACCCTGTCACCTTCGACTGGGGGATCCTCGGGGGTAAATACATCTTCATACTATCCTAAGAGTGAGCTAGTTATCTCCTTCGTACATTAAGGGAGTGATTGAGTGATCTTGGATCAATCTCATCGATCCTTGCTCTTGACTTGTAAGGACACGTGTTACTGTGCCCAAAGTAAAACTTGCAAGATCCGCAGGCTTCGCCTTCCTCGGATCTTCTAACTCCTGGTATGAGTTCGTCATCAATCTCCTCTCCTGGGATCTCGATGTTTCTGTCATTCTCTTCCCAATCTAAGACACCAACGAACTGTCATGCCTTCAATGAATTGATAGTGCCGCACTGTGGACACTCGCGAATATGTCCTGGCTTCCTTTGCCAGATGACTTTATAGCATGGGCATGTTTCAGGTCTTGTCTGAACAGCCCCTTTTTCCTGAACGGTTTTAGGTGGTGCCGCACCATGACTTGGTTCTCCGGCCATTGTCAGTTCTAAAGGACAACCCTCCTTATGGGCGCCTTGCTATCCACAAGCTCTACACTTGGGCTTGGGTGATCTGCAATCTTTTGCCAAATGGCCTTGCTTTCCACATGCAAAGCATGTGACTGACTTCCTTTTCAAATTCGAAGCACTAGGCCTCACTGTAAGGGGTTTCAGGGGTCTTGGCCCACTAATGACTTCTCTGGGAATAGAAGGCCCTGCCTCCACTTGGTGGTTCTCACTTCTAACTGCGAGGCCGTGATCTTTTATTAATGCCGACTTCCTGAGTGGCGAACTGGTTCGTGGGACCGCTTCCGTGTATCGGCCCATGCCAAGCCTGCAACTAATGAACGCGAGGGTGGACTTCTTTTCTTCCTTGGCCTTGGGTATCTCCGCAGGTTCTTGGATCGTGAGTGGGCATGACTCATCCGCCCATCATGTTGTCTTGGCAAGGAGCACAGGCTCTGCCTTCTTTTCTACAACAGGAGTGGCTTCTTCTGCCACCTCCTTAGGTTCTTCTTCGACTATCTTCTTTGGGTTAGATCGAGAAGCGATCATTCCTTGTGACATAGCAAGAGCGTACTGCTCTGCCGTCATGATTCTGTCATGTGCACGTGCGACGTTTCGCACAGCGTCTCTGAGTGCTGCAGTGTCGGCTTCCCGGGCCGCCTGCAATTCTTTAATTGTTTCAGTCTGCTCAGCGACCATTTGTTTCAGCTGAGCTATCATGGTCGACATGGTAGCCAGTTCGTTGACTAAATAAGATAACTCCAGATGTACTGGAGTGATGACATTGGCATTGTAGTCCTCCGGGGACCATGGTTCTTTGACTGCAAAAGGGTCTTCCTCTGCATCATGAAAGCTTCCTACTGTCTGGGCATCTATTGCCTTTTTGACAGAGGTTCCTTGGAAGAACGCCTTGAGGTCTTCGCTTGCTGAGACTCTCCTTAGCGGTCTGGGTGATACAGGGGCCACTGCCTCCTGTTCATGCATCATCTCCTCGGCCATAGCTATGCCGTGAGTCGTGGGTGCCTGCTAGGACAGGGCTTTCTTTTGCTCTTTTCTGAAATGAACTTCTAATGAAGCCTCATGCACCGATGCTATTTTGGCGTCTGCCTGTTTCCTAATCCAACCAATCCTACTGGAACCGAGCTCGCACAGCAGATGTGTGCACAGACACTTGACTGATTGTGGGTCACTCCTAGTGAGTCTGAAAACGTGTCCCGTCCTTGTAGGTATTTGCTCAAAGGTACGGCTGTCCCCCGTTCTCCTCTACTAGTTAGGCAACAGGAGCCTGGGTGCTCGCTGTCAAACAGGGGATGTGAATCCGATGAAGGGATGTGGTGGTCTCCTTCCGTACGTCGTCTTGGGGCCCTCCTCACTGAGAGAGTCCGGCTAAGGGTAAAATAAAGAGTAGGAATCGTCTTCGTAATAAAGAGTAGGAATCGTCGTCGTGCAGCAGAGACCGTCGTCGGTGCTGAGGGAGCTTTGAAGTAATGAAACAACTCCTAATGCCCTGCAGTAGAGAGATGTTGTAATGGTCCTTTGACCCTTGATATAAAGGTAGTGATCCCTTTGGATCCTTATGAGCAATGATAGGAGGAAATCTCCAAGACTTCAAAGCTGGGGACTCCAGCCTCGAAGTCCTGGGGTTTATATACTACTCTACTGTTTGTACATGTTTGTGTAAATACCATAAAGAGACATCGTACCATGATAAGGAGAAAATACATGATTGGTTGATAAGAGTGCATGAGTCATAAAGAAGCGTGTCCGTGAGAGAAAGAAGTAAAGAAACATGCCTCGTGTGATGGGCATGTTGGGCATGAGGTGTGATGTCATCATGACATCATAGATAGGAGATAAGGGTCTAGCCCTTGAGCATGTGTCAAGTCACGTGACTTGTGGTCTAGACTGCTGATGTAAGCAGTCACGTGATAAGTTATGCTGGAAAACGTCTAAGTCCCGGCGGCCTTGTGCCGATAGGGGTTTTCCTTATATAGGAGGTCAGGAGTTCGACTCCTGCCATGAGCGAGTTCTTTTAAATAGTAAAAAGAGCGTTTGTAACAGACAAAGTCTCCCACATTGGCAACCCTGACACTGTTGCCAACCTCTGATGTCTTGTGCAGTCTATCGACACACATTATTGGGAGCGCAAGTCCGAAGTCAGTCGCCAATAGAAGCCTTCCGGCCCCCAAAAAACATCCTCTGATAACAAGCCTTTATCTGACAACAAATCCAGCAGTAATAAATCCAACAATCATAAGGGCAAGTCTGCCACTATGTCCCCTGCCTCCAACTCCTCTTGCACCTCTCTGCCAAAATCCAGCCTCTCATCGAAGCTTGATAAGCTGACCACTGCTGAATGAAAACAATGCTTTGACAACAACCTCTGCATGTTCTGTGGCCAAAGTGGTCATGTCACGAAGGATTGCTCCAAGTCCACTTCTTGGGCATCCAAAGTGTGTCCTGCTAAACCAACTCTGGAAGCTAAACCAGAGGCCTCCATCAAGGCAAAAAAATAGAGTGCAATCTCCAAAGCTCCACACAGCCAGATGGTTGCATTGACACCGTATGTGCACCCAAAAAGATCTGTCTCAATGCATCTGCTCTTTCTGACCCTTGATCACTTATGCCATCCGTTTCTTTAGTCTCTCATGATATCTCTTCTTTCCCAGCGCTTATAGACTCTGGATTTTCCAATTGTTTTATATGTGGATACATCTTTTGTGAATAAACATAACCTGTCCACCTATATGGTTCAACCTCTTCTCCTCCATCTATTTGATGGCATCTCAAACTCAACAATTACTCAGGCTCTTGAACTCTCCATTCTTTTTTCCTCCGGTAATATCACTCCAACGACATTCTATGTCACTCCACTAGATGGCTCCTGTTCCTTAGTTCTAGGACACAACTGGCTTACCCACTTCAATCCATTAATTGACTGGGTTACAAGCAGTATCTCTTTCCATTCTACTCAGCAGTCCAGTCTGGCACCCCTGAGCTCATCCTCGACACCTAAGGTTTCACCACCTCCAGTTGTCCCTCCCACCTCTGATACACTGAGATTCTCTGACTGCAAGGTACCACCAATTGCGCTCATCAATGCTCTGGTATTTGCATTGGCTTGTCACCTACAGGGTTCCATTCAATTTAGCCTGCAGCTTTGTCCTAGAGAAGGTGATCTCCAAGCCTCAGTGACCCAACCTTCTGAAGAAATCGATCTCTCTGGAGTTCCTCCAGACTATCATGACTTCTCCAACATGTTCAGTAAGTGGTGAGCTGACACTCTTACCCCTCACCAAGAACACAATTTGAAGATCAATTTGGAAGAAGATACCTTGCCTCCCCTCGGTGCCATCTACTTCCTCTCCCAGTCTGAGTTAGAGTCCCTCTGTGCCTTCCTTGATGAACGTCTCTTCATTGGTTTCATCTGATCCTCTTCCTCCACTCACACAGCTCTGGTCCTCTTTGTCTACAAGAAGGATGGTTCCCTCTGTCTTTGCATTGACTTCAGAGGCCTGAATAAGATTATGAAGAAAGACTGCTATCCACTTCTCCGCATTTCCAACCTTCTCAATGCCCTGAGCTGCACTAAAATCTACTCCAAGATTGACCTCCAGCATGTGTACCACTGATCCACATCACCAAGGGTAATGAATGGTTAGTTATGCTGTTTGGTCTCACGAACGCCCTGGCAGCATTCCAATGGTTTGTTAATACCATCTTCGCTGATCTGCTTGATGTCTGTGTGATCATCTACCTTGACAATATCCTCATTTTCTCTGAAGACATGTTCTCTCACAAAAAGCATGTCAAGAAAGTTCTCCACCATCTCTGGAAGCATGGCCTCTATGCAAAACACGAGAAATGTGAGTTTCATACAGACTCCACTGAGTACCTTGGTTACCAGATGTCCTCATCCAGACTTACAATGGCTCCAGACAAGGTTCGGTTGATTCTTGACTGGCCTGAGCCTTGGAAAGTCAAGGACATTCAATCATTCTTGGACTTTGCCAGCTTCTACAGACGTTTCATTCATAACTACTCTGATATTGTTGTTCCTCTTACTTGCCTTACCTGCAAAGAAGTTCCCTGGCAATTCACTGATGCCTGTCGCTCCATCTTCAATGCCCTGAAAATTGCCTTTACATCTGCTCCTATCCTTACTTACTGGACTCTGGATACTCCCATCATTGTCAGGATTGACACCTCTGACTATGCCATCACTGGCATTCTCTCTATCAAATGTCCAGACAATGAGGTATGGCCGGTGGCCTACTACTCCCACACAATGACATCCCCAGAGTTAAATTATGATACCCATGATAAGGAGCTTTTGGTGATTCATGAAGTGTTCCGATCCTGGTGTCATTACCTTGAAGGTTCCGGTATCCCCATTGATGCGGTCACTGACCACAAAAATCTCAAGTATTTTGCCACAACTAAACTTCTCACCCAGTGGCAAGCACATTGGTCTGAATATCTGTCGCAGTTTAACATGGTGGTCCAGTTCCACCCCGACCACCTTGACAAGAAGTCCAATGCCCTCACTAGATGCTGGGACATCTATCCCAAAGAGGGGAATAAGGACTACGCTCACATAAATCTGCACAACTTCCAACCAGTATTTATCCAAGAGCAACTCACTGTGTCCCTATGAGCTACCTACCTTGCTTACCCAGTCCTCTGGGCTAGCACCCTCTTTGACCTTGAAAAGCTCCACAGTGACATCCTCACTGGCCTCTCTTTGGACCTGCTAGCTACTATCCATCTCTCCCCTTCCGATCATTCATCTGACTCTATCCCTTCCCACTGGACCATGGATGCTGATGGCTTCCTCTGTCTTGATGGTTGTATATATGTCCCCAACATTGATGACCTCTGGCTCTGCATCCTCCGGTTCAAGCATGACCACCCCATCTCCAGCCATTTTGGGCAAAATTACACCTTGGAACTAATTCGTCACGAATACACTTGGCCAGGCATCCAGACATTTGTCAAGGAGTACGTCACTTCTTGTATAGCCTGCGCCCACACAAAGGTTTCTCATCACAAGCCCTAAGGTCTTCTCAATCAGCTCCCAATTCCTGAGAAACCATGGAATTCAATCTCCATGGATTTCATCAAGCAACTCCCAACCTCCTCCAGACATACAGCCATCCTAGTCATAGTCGACCACCTATCCAAACAATGCATCTTCATTCTGACTGATGACAAGATAACATCTCTGGAGTTGGCCAAGCTCTTCCTCCTCCATGTCTTCTCCAAGCATGGAGTACCCTCCTATATCATCTCTGATTGAGACTCCAAATTCATCTCCCACTTCTTCTAATTGTTATGCGTTGGCGTAGACCCGAGGGGCGATGGACATTAACGTCGCTATTCAGCTGACATGGCAAGGGTTTGATAAAGGGATGTCCTTTATCCTCAGCCTCAACAGTATGTCATGAGCTGTTGACCTGGTCGATGTATGTCGCAACTCAGGGACAAGGGAACCACGTGATTACGCAGTGACGAGGGTACGAAGGGAGCACCTACTCAACAGTAAGGCGAAGACTGGAGGACCCGAGAGGAATCGATGATCAAGGTAGATTCGGGTAGGTCTAACTTGGGGAATACATCGAGGATATCGAGGGGTTTATATATGCGAGTCAAGGATGAATAAAGCGGAGCGTAAAAGGGATGACTCAACTGATAGAAAGCGATGGAATCGCAAAGAAGGGGAAACGAGTCAGAGATGAACGGTACCGATACAACTGCGGATACTGCGGATGAGTCACGCTAAATAAGTAAGCGACAATAGGAAAAAGGGGTGATAAAGTAGCTCAGGCGGGACTCGAATGGCGAGAGCAATGTCTGTTTGGGAGAACTATGGTAAGGATAAGGAAAAAGGGTAGGGGTATACATGAGTTGTAACACTAATCTCTAGGCAAAGCACTTGACATCAAGCTCCACTTCACTTCTGAATATCATTCAGAAGGCAATGGACAGATCAAGCAAATGAACCAGATATTGGAACAATACCTTTGGATCTATTGCAACTACCAACAAGACAACTGGTCCGAACTCCTGCCTCTCACAGAGTTCACCTATAACAATGCTCTGAACGCTTCCACCAGTGTCTCTCCCTTCTTTGCCAACAAGGGTTATCATTCAAACATTTCTGTCCACCCTGAATGTGATTTGACGTCTGCTCACACCAGAGAATATTCAGTAGATCTTGATTCTCTCCATCAATTCCTACGCGAAGAGATAGCCACAGCCCAACAGCAATACCAAGGATCGGCCAATGCCAAGTGGACTCCTCCTCCAGACTTCAAAGTCAGAGATCATGTTTTCATTAAGGCTAAGTACTTCAATTCTACTCGACCATCTAAAAAGCTCTCTGAGAAGAATCTAGGTCCATATCCCATCATCGCCCAAGCCAGTTCCCTCTCTTTCACCCTACGACTACCCAACTCTATGAAGGCTGTACATCCAGTCTTCCACATCTCACAGCTAGAACCTGTGGTTCCAAACACCATTTCAAATTGTGTCCAACCTTCATCACCTCCAGTAGAAGTTGATGGTGAACCTGAGTATGAGATCACTGAAATCCTCAACTCCAAAATTGACCACAGACAAAAGAATTGCAAAATCCTGTATTTAGTCCAGTGGTCTGGCTATGAAGGTACCAACAAAGAAACATCCTGGTTGTTAGCAACAGAACTTGACCATGCATCAGAACTTGTCTCTGACTTCCATTCCCAGTATCCAGATAAGTCCGGTCCTTATATTCCTTGATCTGTTCTCTTTACTTAGATTTCTTTAAACTCATAAACTTTTCTGACAATACTCTAATGTTTTCATTATACTCACTCCGATCTTTGTTTCTTTAAACTTACATTTACAAAAGAAAAAAGAAAAACAAACAAAATATGCTACTTGTACATTACAAGGAGGATGACGGTGGTCTACTGCCCCCCCATCTCCATGTCCTTCTCTCCTTCTCCATCTATATCAGCTTCCACACTGGTTTCCTCCATTTCCATTTCCATTTCCATTTCCATTTCCATTTCCATTTCCATTTCCATTTCCATTTCCATTTCCATTTCCATTTCCATTTCCATTTCCATTTCCATTTCCATTTCCATTTCCATTTCC
>JBBPMF010001208.1:0-11248 GCA_038090175.1 Austroboletus eburneus
CACCTTCTTCTTTTGCCTGCCCTTAACCATTTGGCTTGCATATATAAAACTTTGGTACTCAGGTGTATTCATTATCTTTGACCTCCTGCAATCTACCTAGTATTCTGGTTGCCCTTGATTCCTTAGTTCTTGTCCTACTGTTGAGTGGATGCTCCCTTCATACCTCTTCAACCCATCACTAGTCCTGCAATATCCCAGAACCTCTGTCAAGGAAGACCCTTGTCAGACCCCTCCATCAATTTGTCACTTGTCCTGTGATGTCCTCAGCATCTTCTTCAAGAAAGACACTATGTCAGTCTCTAGTATCCCTGTTAAGGAACCCCCTCATCAGGCACCCTCAGTTCCTGTCTGCTATATAGTGACAGTCAGCCCTCAAAAACTCTGCAGGCCATGCCACGACTATGTTGAGCATAACAAAAATAGTCTGCAAGCATGAGTGTCTAGATCAATCTTGTTGCTAGGAAATTGTGAAATGGGTCTGAAATCCTGGGATGCCACCAAGATGTCAGCTTTGCTCTCACAGTACAAGAGCACATATCCTAAATCACCCTTATATTGCCCATGTTTGAGGAGAATACACCAGTTGAGAACCTCACAAGCTAAGTCACTGAATAAGTCTGTAGAGATGACACTGTTCTTGGCAGGCACCTGGACCCAGCTGCAGACACAACCAACATGAGACAAAGGGATGGCATCAAGGAAACTCTTCAGATCTAGAGCCCAAAGTAAAATGCAACCATAGAGGCCATGAATGAGTGAGGCTCACATGTGAGAGATTTTATTACAGGTTGTTGTGATGTAGTAGGTCAAGGAGGCTATACCAGAATAATTAGTTACTTGACCAAGATGAAATAAACACTTACAGGAAGTGATTCAAATTGACCATAGCTTCTGTACTGTTGAGTGGGGCTTGAATGAGTCTAGTGGAGGTTGTTCATCTTCACACTGAGTGATGGGGGATGAGTTGTACATTGCCAGATTCCATTGATGCTCCTCCAATGACAGGGATTTAAAGACTTTGTCTCATTTCTCCAAATCAGGTTGATATGCTAATAAGGATATCAAGTCTTTCCAGTACTCTATTTTGGGGTGCTTATTGCAATAGAAGTTGATCACATGCATGAGCATGTTGAACAAGACTAAGCTGCTAAGCCAATCATTGATGATGCTCCATATCCCTTCATTGTCCAGGATCTCAAGATTTTCATCATCTTCGCAGTTTTCTGCAGCCTTTACTTTAGTTTCACAGTCATTAAAACCATACCTTGAGGCAATGCTATCGATGGCTTGATCAAATGTCAAGGATGAATAGACAGAGCCCCCCTTGATAACACAAGCAAATCTCTGAGTCAGCAAGGGAGTCTCCTCATCAGAAACCATGAAATTTTTCATATTGACATCCTCTTCCAAAGATTCATCGACATCAGCAGTAGCACTTCTAAGCCCAAGTAACAGTAAGCCTGGTGATGCACCTGCAATCCTGTTAGTAGAGAGTATGTAAAAAAGACCCAAGTATATCTTGACATGTTTACATAATGGTGAGCCTTGCTGTTAAGTATGGATCCATTGGGTCTGGACAGTAAACTCTGGAGTACTGGAGGTGGTCGGAGAGGGTAGGAACTTTGGCTTCACCTTATGTGATATGCCCTTATCCAGTTCCATTGTCCCTAATTTACAAGGGGAGTGAAGCAGAGGTATGGAGTGATGAGGGGTCAGAGAAGAGTTGTCAAGACTCAAGCAAGAGAACTCATTGACAAGCTCAATGATGGAGGAGAGAACAGAGGATGGAACTAAGTTGATATTTAAACTGAAGAACTAAGACATAATATAGCAGGTTTATATACAGAGGTCAAAGTCCAAATGTAGTAAAGTCAGGGTCAGAGGGACAGAGGAAACTAAGTACTGCTGCTGTGCCGGTCAGTTGCATAGCCAGAGTTGTGCTCCTTACCCTGAGCACTGCAGTGATGGAATGGAGACTATACTACAAAGAGAACAAAGAAGAATGTAACATAATATACATAAATCAAAGGGAAAAGTGGATATGGAGTAGTGGAGGACATAGGAGCAGAATAGCAGAGATGATACATATGGAGGAGTGGAGGAGACTTAGCGAGAATCTAGGATATGGCACTTGCCTTGAGTCTCCATTGTTATGAGAACATTTTAAGCTCTTAGAGAGAGCTGGGGAAAGAAAAAATCATCATCATATAAATGTTCTAGTAGAGTTTCATTCACTTATCTGATTCTGTAAATGAGAGTCCACACATGGACAATGTGTCTGCCACCACCTGAACTGCCCCAATCCCATCCTCTGCTTCAGAGAGATTGAACAGATAAGTGAAAAGAGACTTTCATTCTTCATAGTTATAGCAACTGAAGCTAGTAAGAGTCATGTTGAGTTTGGGGAATTCAATCTTGCTTGTCACAAATTTCATGACACATTCCCATGCACCCAGATGATCCATGAGAGTGCATGTATTAGAAACTACATATAATGTGAGCAGTGATCAAAATACAAGAGACACATCACCAATTGTGTTGCTTGCAGAAGTTAACATTAGGTCATATCTATAGTTTGAATATTTAGTGTTGACTTTTTGAGATAATTCAATAGTATTTACTGTTATGCTTGTGCAACGTCTAGTCCAAGTGTGTCCTCAAAGATGACACAATGTCCTATAGAAATCCTGGGGGTTCTCTGCTGAGACTCGAGACTCAGGCAGGATGAGACTAAACACTGCATATAATTGCGCAGATCTAGCTGGGGAATGAACAGGATAACTACTGACTATTTATACAGGTTGGAACCATCCCAGAATGGGTGAGTGAATGGTTCAGGCCACATGGTATACTACAACAGCCTCATGGAGTCAATGATAAGAATGGGATAGCACTGCCGTCAAAAGGAGGATGGCAGGAGGAGCAGAGGTCCATGATGAAGGCAGCGTTAGGGACACATGGCAAGAGTTATAAAAGAGGAAGAAGAGAAGAACAGGGTGAGTCTAGAATGGGAATCTCCATATGACCGTATGGAGCATGATCTTCAGGAAACAATATCCAGTAGCATTCCAGGGGTAGTCCGTCCTCGGGCTTCTACTCCAGCAGGGGAGAAGTGGGGAATTCAGATGGTCCAGAATCCTTAAGTCCTTCGGAATCATGCTTACTTGTAACATTACCCTCTTCTATCCGTTGAAGACCCTCTTCAACTCCAAAAGCCTCCTCCCGCAGAATCTCTATTGTTGAAGATGACATTGTCATCATTGAAGTCCTCTGGGTCGAAGCATTCAGCAGATGAGTGTCCCATTCCGTTACAGGAGGAGCATCAGTTGGAGAGGCATTCTCTTTGGATATGTCCAGGGGCTTTGTGCTGGCAGAAGGGACAAGTGTAGATGGGGCAGTCAGGTTGTAGGTGCTTGATACTTCCACATTGGAAACATGCAAGTTTGTTGGACTTTTGAGTCCTGCGAGTTGGTCCCAATGTAGGTCTTGGGGAAATGGGAATGGGGTCGGGGGACAGTGCTTCTTTCTGTTTTCCTTTTTCTTTTTCTCCGACCAAACTCGTGCTCTGTCCCTCACTTCTTTCAACCAATGATACAGACTTCTTCAGGCCATCTTGAATGGGTAGAACTTGGGGGGTTTGGGGGAGGGAGGTTGCAGCCAATCCCTCTGCCATTTGTAGAGCTGCATCTTTAATTCTCCTCTTGGCCACAGCAATTCCTCCAAGCAATGGTCCAGTGCTTCCCATGATGGGAGGGTTCCAGGCATGGCTGGTCCCATTAAGTTTCTTGATGATGGGAGTGAAAGAGGGCAATATGGCAAGGTGGTCATGGGTGAGGTCCAAGAGATAGTTTTTCCCTTGTTCTTCGGTGAGGGATCGGAGGAGTGGTTGAAGGTAGGGGGCCAGAGCAACTCTGGAGAAGATATTGATGATTCTGAAGATGCCAAGATCTGCGAGGGTTTGGCAGATTTGGATTCGTCCCTTAGCCAAAGAGTGTTCAATTGCATAATCAAGAAATTCTGCTGGCATTGGATTTCTTCAAGCTCTTTCATGATTGAATCTGACAGAGAGTGAGAGTCGTTGAAAGGCTGCGATAAGGGGGGCAAAAATGGGTGCTTCATTGTAGAGAGGGTGTGAGACAAGGTAGTGGTAGAGGGCTGGGCATTCAAGGACTGATATCAGAAGGGTGTTTCGAAAAATAGGGGGGAGTCTATGTCCTCAGATAGGAGGTAGTTCAGGAACAAAGATTCCAGACATGAGAGGGGGTATACAGGGGATGTGAAGTCTTGGGGATTCATGGGGAGTTTTGAGGGAGTATTCCTGAGGTGTGGTCATTTGTTCTGGGGACTTTTAGAGTTTCCTCGATCGTTTATAAACCTCCAAAAGTTTCAGTCCATTTCCGAGGTTAGATTCCAGTTCCCATGTGTCGTCACCAGAACCATACCCTTTCCATCGGATGTGGAATTGGCGGGCTCCCTTCCTTCCCCTATGGGCCATGATCTTGTCTATTTCCCATTCCTCTTCTCTGTCTAGTAGTTCTGAGGTAGGTCAGGAAAAGTTGGTTCCATGCTCCCAGGTTTTCACATAAGGGGTTAGTAGGCTGGCATGGAACACATTGTGGATTTTCCATGTTTGGGGAAGGCAGAGCTGGTAGGCTATGGAAGAGATTATTTTTTCGATTTCAAATGGTCCTTCTTGTTTGGGGGCTAGCTTTCTGGCTGGGTAGTTTGTTTTCAGATTGGTCACTTCCAACCATACTTTATCTCCAATTTTTCATGGAGTAAATGTGGATCTTTTTCATCTTTCCATAAACATTCTTGCTCGTTCATGTGCTGCTAGTGCCTCTTTTCGAGAGTCCTCCAGTTTGGTTAACCTATTTTCCAATTCTGGAACAAATGTTTTTCTGATTGGTGAATAGGCTTGGGGTTGGTATCCCATGATCAGTTCAAATGGGGATTTCCAAGTAGAGGAATGGGTGGCTATGTTGTGATGAAATTTGGCCAACAGAAGGAGCGGAACCCACTGATCCACTGATCCATTGCAGAAGATCTGGAGATAGATTTCAAGTTCCTGATTCATTCATTCAGTTTCTCCATCTGTCTGGGGATGGTAGACAGATGATAGGGCAATGTCATACTGGAGTAGTCGAGCTAGTTTCCTGGCAAAGACAGATGCAAATTGAGGACCCCTGTCTGAGATGATTCTGTCATGGAGACCAAATCTTTTAAACACATGGTCAAAAAAGAGTTGGGCAATTCCTTGTGCATCAATGGTTTTGGAGCAAGGGCAGAAAATTACCCCCTTTGAAAGGCCATGGTCAACCATGACCATAACAGAGTCAAATCCTGATACAGGGGGTAGTCCCAAGATAAGGTCAATGGAGATCTGTTGAAAGGGTCGAGATGCAGACGAGTTTAAGGGCATCAGAGGGGGGGATGTAGGGTGGGTGTTTACTTTATTGGCTTGGCAAGTGGCACAACCTGCAATGAAGTGTCACAGAAATGTGGACATTCCTGGCCACCAGAAATCTTTTTCCAGAGCAGCTAATGTTCAGAAGTGACCCATGTGTCCACTTGTTGGGGAGTAGTGTAAATCATGGACTAGTTTTTGACGGGCAGGTTCTGGAATAAAGAGGTGTCCTTGGAAATGGAGTTCTTGATCTACAAAGGTCCAGTCAGACAACTTTGTTCTGGGAAGTGGGGAGGTGTCATTGTACATTTTCTCGAGTGCAGAGAGAACAAAAGAATCAGAAGGGGTAGACTTTGCGATTTTATCTGTCAGTGCGAGGTCAATCTGTTTACAGAATAGGTCATCTGGAAGGAGAATGACTTCAGCATTGTCTGATCCAGTGGGTATATTATCCTTTCTTGAGAGGGCATCAGCAGGACCCATGTGTGTTCCTGGCACATGTGTGAATGCCAGGTCGAAATCTTGCAGAAACATTTGCCATCAAGCATGGCGTCGTGATAATCGATGGGGGGCTCTGAAGTAGGTGAGGTTTTTGTGGTCAGTGAGTATTTGAACCACATGTCAGGCTCCAAGTAGGTGGTATCTTCAATCCTCAAGAGCATGGATGACTGCCGGTAGTTCTCTGTTGTATATGTCATAGTTTCGTTCTGCACTTGATAGAGCAGTAGATCGGTATGCACATGGATGGAGGTCGCCATTGGAGTCCTTTTGCATGAGAACCCCCCCTGTGGCAAGGAGTGAAGCATCTGTCATCACAAAGTATGGATGTTCTGGATCTGGTTGTTTTAAGACTGGAGAGGTGGAGAATACTAGTTTCATGTCTTCAAAGGCATGTTGTTCTTTCTTGGTCCAAGTCCAGGGTTTGCCTTTCCAAGTGAGCTTGTTAAGTGGGGCGACTCTTTGAGCAAAGTTGGGAATGAATCTTTGATAGAAATTGCAGAATCCTAAGAAGGATCTTACTGCTTTGACAGAGTTGGGGGGGTTCCATTCTTTTATTGCTTGAAGTTTGGTTATATCCATTCCAAGCTCCCCTGGTCAAATTGTTAGGCCCAGATAGTTCATGGTCTGGGAGTCAAAGGTGCATTTCTGGAGCTTGCACCTAAGTCCTAGACTTCTCAGTCATTTTAGAACCTTAACAGTCCTTTCTTTATGCTCGGATGGATCGGAGGAGTGGATGGCTAAATCATCCATATAGATAATTAACCATCCTTCTGTGAGGTAGTCTCCGAAGGCATCATTCATAAATGCCTGGAAAGTGGCAGGAGAGTTGCATAACCCAAAGAACATCACAGTTGGTTCGAATAGTCCAAATGGGGTGATGAAGGCTGCTTTTCATCGATCCTCCGGCACTATTTGTATATTATGGTACCCCCATTTGATGTTCATTTTGGTGAAGATAGTTGAGTTCCCTATCTGTTCGATGATGGACTGAATGTTTGGTAGGGGGTAGGCATTCTTTATAGTGTGTTCATTGAGGTATCTATAATCTTGACAGGGTCAGAGCTTTCCATCCTTTTTATCAACAAAGAAAAAGGGTGCCGCTTGGGGGGATTGTGATGGTTTGATTCGTCTGTTTGCCAGATTTTCTTCCACAAATTTTTTACAGGCCTCTTGTTCAGAAAGAGATAGGGGGTAGGCCTTGGCTTTCTTTGGAATGAACATCTTCTTCAATTTAATGATATGGTCATATGCTCATGAAGGAGGTAGAACATTTGAAGGGTTTTCTTCAAATACATCTTTGAAGTTTTTATAGTCTTTTGGTAACTCTCTTTTTTCCTGCTTTTTTTCCATTTCCAGTTCTGTGGATAATGTTGTTTTCATGATGTATTCTTCAGTGGTTTCATACCTTTCACAGTATGATGTGTGGGTTTCAAAATCGGGATCCTTCCGGAGGTATCTTATGAGGTATCTCCTTTCATCTTCTTCATCCTCTTTCAAAACTTGTTTCCAGTCTCAGCTTGGTAGTTGGAGGATTACCCTTCCTGTTGCCCAGTCTATTTCTGGATTTTGTTCCCTGAGCCAGTTCATTCCTAGAATGACATTCTCTTTGCTAGCTGGGAGGAGATGGAATGTTCGGCTTTTTATTACATTTTCGATAAGGAAAGTAATCGTAGTGCGGAACCTGATAAGTCCTGCTTGATTTGTTGTTCTGTCTGCATTGATGGCTCTGATGGGTCGTGCTATTCTTTCCATGGGCAAGTTGTTTCTTTTGGCAAAGTCTAAGATTATGAAGGAGCCCATTGCTCCGCAATTGATCAAGGTAGTGATTTTGGCAGTGGTTCTTCTGGATATTTCAAGTGAGATGGGAACAAGTATTGATTTTGGATCACTTGATACTAGTACAGAAGAAAAGTTAGGGGTGCAGAGAGCCGACTTCTGTCCCCTCTTTAAAAATCCAAGAAATCTTTGTCCTTGAGTTCAATTTTTGCTATCATTTCTTCATCCTCTTTGGGATCTTCAAAGCATTCCTTAAGTACCCAGAGTACTTCTTTTCATCCACCTGTTTTTCTCCCAGTTGTTTCACATATTTGTCGATGGGTCCTTTCTTTGTTTCGATGGTTTGGACCCTGGCTGGATTCCTGGGGGGACATGGTGGTGGATTTCCTTTCTTTGGATGGTTCCTGGTGGAACATCCGACTTTATGACAGATGAAGCACCTGTTTTCCCTGATGTGGCAAGCTCTTTCTGAGAGAGCATTTGTCGTCCTAAAGCAGTGATTTGAAGGGCATCTATGTCCATGGCATTTGGGTCTCGATTATTGATCTGTCCATAGTCTGTCCTTCCTTTCCAGATATCCTTTATCCGGTCCTGTTGTTGGGCAAAAGCTGCAGCTTTTTCCAACCATTCCTTCCAAGATCCTGGTTTCTTTTCCATTCCAAGGATTCTTTTCGTAAGGTCTGGGTCTAGTCCTTTCATATAACATTCAATCAGCACATTTTGATCTGTGATTCCGGCTTTTGATATGAGGAGTCGGAAGTCTGTGTTGAACTTATTGAGAGGGTCTAACCCTTTTCCCTTCATTGTGATCTGGTGTAGTTTCCGTTGAGAGTCAGCAGCAGTATGCTTATCTGAGAAGATTTTCAAAAACTCATTTTTGAAATCATTCCATGTGGCTTTGTCTGAGACAACCGTTCTGGAGTCAAAGTTCTCATATGCAGCTTCAGCAAACTGCTTTCCTCGCCCTTTTAACATCCTGTTGAGGGCAGTATAGATCTTCTTTAAATCATTGTACTTATCCTTGTTCATAAGGAAGTATGCATCCATGGCTCTGATCCAGAATTTGGCATCAGATGCTTCTTCTGAGAACTCTTCTGAGAGTCCAGCTTTAAGTTCAGCCATTTCTGAGTGGTCCGGATTGGGGAGAGGTTTGGTGTGAGGGGTAGGGGTGTTATGGGCAGAGGAGAACAGAGTTCTTTGAGACAGATGAGATCTTGATGGAGGAGAAGGGGTTCCATTTTGAGTGAAGTGGGATTGGTTTCTTCTGAGGGTTTCGGAGATGGACTCAAGTCTTGATCGTTCCCTTCTGTCTGTTTCGTCCTCAGAGTCCTCTTGAGGAAGGTTTTCCCTGTATCTGTAAGAAATGGTGGGCAACTTGGTGGGGTGCCTTGCTGCATGGTAGCAGAGGTATGAGAAGAGCTAGATCTTTTGTTATGCTTGCACAATGTCTAGTCCCAGTGTGTCCTCAAAGGCAATACAATGTCCTATAGAAATCCTGGGGGTTCTCTGCTGAGACTCAAGACTCAGGCAGGATGAGACTAAACACTGCATATAATTGCACAGATCTAGCTGGGGAATGAACAGGATAACTACTGACTATTTATACAGGTCGAAACCATTCCGGAACAGGTGAGTGAATGGTTCAGGCCACATGGTATACTACAACGGCCTTATGGAGTCAATGATAAGAATGGGATGACACTGCCATCAAAAGGAGGATGGCAGGAGGAGCAGAGGTCCATGATGAAGGCAGCATTAGAGACACATGGCAAGAGTTATAAAAGAGAAAGAAGAGAAGAACAGGGCGAGTCTAGAATGGGAATCTCCATATGACTGTATGGAGCATGGTCTTTGGGGAACAGTATCCAGTAGCATTCCAGGGGTAGTCCATTCTTGGGCTTCCACTGCAGCAGGGGAGAAGTGGGGAATTCAGATGGTCCAGAATCCTTAAGTCCTTCAGAATCATGCTTACTTGTAACATTTACATTTTCAATAGTTTTTGATGCTTAGTTCTAGGTTTACTGCTATGCTATTCTGATGTTTATATAGTGGTTTGGAAAAGAGAGACTGGTGGCTTGATGTGCCAATTTGAAGTAACAGCCAATAACACTGCCACTCCACAATGCTGCCACTTTACAATACCCATCCCTTTTATTATTTGATTCAATACATCACCATTTCACTTTTAGAATACACTAGATAATCAAACTAGGTACTGATCTTGTAGAATGTGCCAATCACAGACCTAAACTCATTCACCAATAGGAAATAATTGTTACTTGGAGGTAGAAAGTGCATAGAAATATTGATCAGGACACAAATCATAACAAAAACAACCATCTGTTTAACTAAAGATGTGGATGAGGGAGGTAGTCTGTACAGAGTGCTGGCACAATTCAGTATATAGTCTATAAATTATATTTGGCTACTCACTTGGTTAGAAGAGGATCAAACTTTTACACTACTGTGCCCTTCCTGAAACAACTCAAATAAAAAGAAGCAAAGAGTAGAGGTGGATAACCACTTTGGTCCTTAGAGGAAAGAAGCTTGGTTGTGAGGAAATTTCCAAGACTTCAAAGCTAGGGACTCCAATCTTGACAACCTGGGGTTTATATACTATTCTACTGTATATACATGTTTGTGTAAATACCATAACAGGACATTGTACCATGATAAAAAAAAAATACATGATTGGCTAATAAGAATGCATAAGTCATAAAGAAATGAGTTCATAAAAGAAAGAAGTAAAGAAGCATGCCTCATGTGATGACATCATAAATAAGAGATAAGGGTCTAGCCCTTGAGCAGGTGACAAGTCACATGACTTGTGATCTAGACTGCTGATGTAAGCAGTCATGTGATAAGTTATGCTGGAAAATGTCTAAGTTCCAATGGCCTTATGCTGATAGGGGTTTTCCTTATATAGAAGGTCAGGAGTTCAACTCCTGCCATGAGCATATTTGAAACAACTCAAATAAAGAGGAAGCAAAGAGTAGAGTAATGACCACTTTGGTCCTTAGAGCAGTAAGCTTGTGAGGAAATCTCCAAGACTTCAAAGCTGGGGACCCAGCCTCGAAGCCTGAGGGTTTATATACTATTCTACTGTTTGTACATGTTTGTGTAAATACTATAAAGAGACATCGTACCATGATAAGGGGAAAATACATGATTGGTAGATAAGAATGCATGAGTCATAAAGAAGCGTGTCCGTGAGAGAAAGAAGTAGAGAAGCATGCATCATGTGCAACATGATGAGTGACGTCGTCATGACATCATAGATAAGAGATAAGGGTCTAGCCCTTGGACATGTGACAAGTCATGTGACTTGTGGTCTAGACTGCTGATGTAAGCAGTCTCGTGATATATTATGTTGGAAAACGTCTAAGTCCCAGTGGCCTTGTGCCGATAGGGGTTTTCCTTATATAGGAGGTCAGGAGTTCAACTCCTGCCATGAGCGAGTTTTTAAATAGTGAGAAAGAGCGTTCGTAACACTACCCCCCCTCTATGGGTCAGATTCCTAGATGACCGGAGTGGGTATGTTATCTATGTCATAAGGGTTAAATA
>JBBPMF010001209.1:0-11247 GCA_038090175.1 Austroboletus eburneus
ATGCTTATTCTAAAACAGCTATGTCATTGCAAGGGTTTATGGACTTTTGATAGGGAGTAAAAGATTTCAATGAAATAAAGAGATAGCTGGCTTCATTCAATGCTACAAACAAAGATACACATATAAAAATTACATCTGAGTTTGAAAAAGTTCACACACATCTTTATTTCCAACTGCTATCATCATGAGATCTCTCTCTGCTACTCAAAAGCAAAATATCTTGGCTACACTTGATTCTGGTTATTCTGCTTCCTTCATTGCCTCTACCACTGGTGTCCATCTCTCTACCATCTTTAGGCTTCGTTCTAAAGAGCATTCCCACTTGCTAAAGTCCACTGGAGATTGCCCATCAAAGCTTTCCCCTGCTAATGTCCACCATGCCATTTATTTCATCTCTACTCATAAGGCAGAAAATGCTGTCCAAGTGACCAAAACCCTTTCCAGTATCATCAATCAATCTCTTCACCCAAATACAGTGCATCAGCACTTGCACAAGACTGGTATGAAAGCTGTGGTAAAGAAGAAATATCCTATTCTTTCTGCCAAGCATTACAAGGCAAGAGAGGACTTTGCCTATGCTCATAAGAATTGGACTTTAGAGGATTGGAAGAAGGTAGTCTGGTCTGATGAGACTAAAATCAATCACCTGGGGTCAGATGGATGCAAATGGGTGTGGAAAAAGCCAGGAGAGAGTCTTAGTGATAGGCTGGTGGAGGGAACACTCAAATTTGGAGGAGGTTTCTTAATAATATGGGGGTATATGACTTGGGAGAATACTGGATATGCTGCCAAGATTGATGGATGGATGGATGGGGACTTATACCTTCAAATTTTGATGGATGAGTTTCAAGATTCTCTTCAGCATTATGATCTTAATTCTTTCCAAGTCATTTTTCAGCAAGACAATGACCCCAAGCACACCTGCAAGAAGGTCAAGAAGTGGCCAAATCAGCAAGATTTTGAGACCATGGCATGGCCTGCATAGTCTCCTGATCTTAACTCTATAGAACATTTGTGGGGTTTCATCAGAAGAAGGCTTGCAGAGTATGAACATCCCCCTAATGGTATTCTGAAGTTATGGGAGAGAGTTAAGGTGGAGTGGAATAAGATACCAGCTGCAGAGTGTCAGAAATTGATTGAAAGCATGCCTAGAAGGATTCAGGCTGTGCTTAAAGCAAAAGGTGGCTATACCAAGTACTGATATTGCTTAATACTCATTTCTTTTTCAAAAGTCCATAAACCCTTGCAATAACATAGCTGTTTTAGAATAAGCATATCTTTACCCCAGCTTATTTTTATCACATGACTCAGGAACTGTTATGCTCGACGTGGTCAAGCATAGGCCTGCAGAGATTCAAGGGCTTACTGTCACTGTACAGTTGACAGGACAAGGGGGCCTGATGAGGGGGTTCCTTGACAGGGAGACTAAGGCTGGCATAAGACTAACATTGGATCAAAGGGGGTCTGCTCAAGGATCCTCCTTTGCAGAGGTTTCTGGGAACCATTGGACTAGGCGGGAGTAAGAAAGGCACCTGAGCTGTGTCGATGGCTCACTGGAATGTAGCATACATGAATGGTTGTGACTACATTAGTCTCCGCGCTCCTCTAGCCCTGCTGACTAAGCCTCACCACTGCCACTGCCTGCCCACTCCTCCAGCCTACCCTACTCCATGTGCCCCCTCAAAAAAAACCAGTGACGTCCTTGTCACATGAAACAACCTCTTATCCTGCATCTTATCCATCTCTGCTTCTTTTGCTTCCTCTGATCTGTCCTCTTCTTCTTCTGTCACTTGCAGTTCCTGTTGAATGGTCTGAGTACCCACCAGCATAGTGCTTTCCATGCCCAGTCTAGTCTATCCATTGTCGATGCTGGGCATTTGCAACTCTGGTGTCCGAGTGAGAATGGTTTGACTTCTGTGACCCACAGGGTTTTCCCATGCATGATTTGTGTTGTAGTATATGCTGCTTGCCTGGTCCCTATGTCTGGTGGTCTGAGGATGGCGTTGACATTCTGTCGTATGGTATCTGTGTCTTTCTGTATATCTATGAGTGGGGTAATGTGATTGTCCATCGGTGATCCTGCCAGGGCATGCTGTGATTCCGGTGGCACTATGTCTATATGTGTGCTAGCCGGTATGGTAGCAGCAGGTTGCTGGAGCTGCGAGGTAAGATTGGTGGTGCTGGGGTCACATTGAGTGCTCTCAATCCGTTGCGCGCACTGCATGAGTCCACCTATGGCTACTGTTGTGGCAACATGTGTGCTCATGAACTCCAGCTCTAGCTCCATGAGTTCCTGTTGGCATTCAGCACAGGGGCCCAATGAATCGTAACAGGGACCAATATTGTAGCCAAGGGTTAATACTACATTTTCCCACACTAAAGCTAAGCTTAATTCCCATGTGTTTTTGCAGTATGCAAAGACTGCATTAGGGTTAGTTATTGCAAGGATTTATGGAGTCACTGTACTTTAGGGCAAGAGCTTAGTAATGTAGTTTAGGGTAGGCAACACCTCATGTATATAAGGGTGAATGTTTCCTATTCACAGAATAGTTATTGCTTTATCGAGTAATCTGAGGCATTTAGCCAGGCCTTGATAGAGGTCCTAACAGCTCATAACCTTTTGAGGCATGACTAACAAAAGAGTGACTCAGGCTTCCAACAAAGAAAGACTGGGGATTAACTAACCTAACAAAAGAGTAACTACTTGAAGGATCAGTGTACAAAAGCCCCAGAAGGTGGCCATACTAAGTGAGAGAAGGTGGCAAAATAGAGAACCTAATCTAACATAGTCCGTAAACCCTAAGCTATAGTAGTGCGTAACAACACACTATCGACTGTCCGGAGGCGATTGCGGTCTTTTTAAGCAATATTTGTCCCAAGCTGACGAAAGTCGAATCAATATGGCATCGCAGCTATCTACCGCTGTTGGACGTGCAACAGGAGATTAGAGATTCATTCCTAATAGGCTGGAAGGAGCGTTTATTGCCTGGGTACATTGTAACCCAGAGGCAGTGTATGGACGATAGTGAAACCTGATAGTGATAGCGTCCCTCCTCGAGTGTTTACCATAGTCCGTAAATCAACTCATCGTCATCATGTGACAGTAGCCAGTACGAGCAAGTGCTTCAATCCATCGCCTTAGTTTCAAGTCGTTCTACATATGTACAATTACACAGGCAAAAACGATACAATATTGATACAGATTCAACTTCTTTTCCTGAAGCTTCAGCTAAGCCTTGATAATCCGTTCGACGACATCCACCGCAGCCAAGACTACACCATCGTTGAAGCACGGTGCCGTGACCTGCAAGTTGATGGGTATACCGGCGTACGCCTTGGGTTGGTCTATGGGAAATCCGCAAATTAGAAACCTGAGCGGCAGCGATTAATAACAAAAACGTACATTGCTGGCGATAGTACACGTCGTCGGAACCCAATGGCTTCAAGTTTGAATCGAGAATGTCAACAGCCGGATCTACGACGAGCCCTGTCGGAAAGACGGCCCCAGGGTAGTCGAGTAGATTCCATATCGCAGTGTACCTGCAATGATACCATTAGACGTGGAACCCCATCCTCTTCTATGCAGAATAGTGTCCTTACCCCCAGTACCGAGCAGTGCCATGAAGAGGCGCGACGGCAGGGTATGCGGGCGACAGCAAAACGTCGATGTTTTGCGCTCGCCAGTACTGCAAGTATGCATGGCGGAAGCCATCACGCTTGTAATGCAACTAGATTCTGTTCGTGACCTTCATATCACCTTTTTGGAAGAGTGTAGCCATACCTTCCAAGTCTGAGTTGCGCTGAGATTCCTTGTGTAAGTGGGACTTGTTATCCATTCGGTCAGAGGAAGAATATCCTCTCCACCATCTCTGAGGCACTGACGGAGCGTCTCCCCTCCGTCGCCCAAGTAAAGTGCACGCTGACTTGTATGTAGATATTACGAAATTAGTGCATTGAATTCACATACGATAATATTAATGCCCTCCTGGTGCTCGTGGGGTGCATAATCCACGACTTCAACTTCCACAGACGCTTTCAGTTTTTCTTTTGCGACCTTCAATGCTCGTAGTATCGGCGGATGGGGCAAGACAACTCCATCATGGATCATGATCCCAACACGAAGTTTTTTCTGGCTGATATCGGGGACCTCAAGGGGAATGGGAAGGAGGCTTGGATCTTTCAGCCAAGGTCGTGTGGAGTGAACAGCTTGAATCAGCATTTTCATATCTCTTGCTGACCTGCACATCGGGCCAGCGGAGGGAAGCACGGAATCACCGCCAGGTTGACTGCATATACGTGAAAAACATAGTTCGAAATGTGGTGTTTACTTACTACCAGATAGAGGCGCCTTCGGGAAATGTCCTGCAACTGGGGCGAATCCCATACTGGCCAGTGAACGCACTAGGACCACGGATAGATCCTCCGACATCACTATTTGCGGTTTGAAACTAAGTACCAATATATGGTAAAATGTGGTACTCTAACTTACGTTCCTATACCAATGCAAGAACCCTTCATTGCGAGTAGCGCAGATTCTCCGCCGGAGGATCCACCCGAGGATAGATCAAGATTGTATGGATTGAGCTGAAATCAGGTCGCCATAAGGTAATTTGTTATGCCAAAAAGATGGGACTTACTGTACGACCGTAAAAGGACTGGGTCTCAAGATGCATGAGGGACTGAGGTTGGTTGGTCTTTACATAGAAAACTGTCACGCGTAATTAGCCATAATATGAGAAGCACAAAGAACTTGACAACTCACCAGCTCCAAGATCGCGCAAAATACTCGTGAGGTAGCAATCTTCTCGCGACAATTCAAGGTTAGATAGGAAACCACCACTGCCCCAACGGCCTTTTATAGGCAGCATGTCCTACGCACGTTTAAGACAACATTCAGCAAATCTAAATATGTACCAACCTTGATCGAAATTGGCAGTCCGTGAAGGGGACCGACTGTTTTTTTATGTGTCTCGAAGTGAGTATCGAGCTCCTCGGCTCGCTGGATTCCTTCGTCAAGGAAGAAATCAGTCAAACAAGCAGTCAGTTGGTGCGCAATAGCTGCACGCTTCCCAAATGCAGTGACCACGGTGACGGCCGTAAGAGATCCCGATGCGATTTTTTCCAGAACATCCGTCGCGTCAAGCTCAGTAATAGCGAGCTCCTCTGCTGTGAGAATCCCGCATGTTTCGGGGATCGCAGAGACATTGAGAGGTGGATCCTCCAGAAGTGATTTTGGCAAGCGATATTCAGCTGGGATCTGATTTTCCAAACGGGACAGCTGGGCAGAGACCAGTTGTTTGAAGTGCGTGTTGCCTGTAGAGCCACGTGTCCTGGAGGAGATCGACATGATGATGAGGGGTACCAGAATTGAGTCACAGTTCTAATGCAGTTCTGTGGCTGATAAGGGGCTGATGATAAGACAAAAGAAGCATGACTGGAGCATCGTAAACAACTACCATGCTGGTTCTACCAATTGCTCCGCTGTTCATCTGCATGCGAAAGGTTAACCTATAATTCACGCTCAGCCAAGCTCCGCCCAAAACCTCGACCACTGCCAATCGATAAATAAGCACCACCCACAGGTACTACAATGCAAAAATGCCCCTGTGGCATAACACGTTATTTCTCAGTGGTACAGGACTCGGGGCAAGGTCTAAAAAGTCTAGTACTCTCTTCGTGTGGTGAAGAGTCTGTTGACTTGAGGTACGATCCGCTCTTAAGTCATCGCCAGAGATGACGGTGCGTGTTGGGACGGCAATTGTCCACCGCGTCGGCTGTCTGCACCAAACGGGGTACGTCTTGCCGAATCAAAGCCGTGAAAGCCCTTTCCAGGAATTGAACATCGATACACTTCTTCGGCAGGACGGTTACATTGTACAAGTTAATCCAGTGGTGAAATCTAAGTTAATGTCGTCGTCAGTTAGGCTTCGTCCGAGTCCTCGTCTGGTGCTTCCTCTCCACGTTCAAACTCTCCTCCACGTCGTCGCCCTGTCCCCTTCTGATTCCGACGAGCGGGACCGCCTCCGCTGCTGATGCTGATGCCACGCGAGTGTCTTGCGCTGCCGCCGCGTCTGCACGACCTCCGGCACGGCCGAGCGCAGCACGTCGATGTCTTCCGGGAGTAGCACTGCGAGCGGGGACGTCGATAGACGGATAAGCTCGGCAGGGGTGTATATGTGCCGGCTGTTGGTGGGTGCTGGAGCGGAGGTGAGCGTAAGCAGGATAGAGAAACAGGGAGACGCACATGGTGGTGGCGACGGGAGGAGTGATAGCGAGGATGATGGTGAGGATGAGGACGAGGACGGTGTGCGTCTGTGCACGGGAATATACAAGCGTGGGGCGGGGATAGCAATGGGCTCGGACATGGTGTTCTAGTTGTGCTGGCGGTGGTGCTGGAGATGGGCCATGGTCGGTGGATGGTTATATGTACAGCGCTTTGGCAGGCAGACGTGGCGGACCAAGTGGACCGAGAAAGTTCTGCTGATTTCCCGAGGATGCGTCATCTTTCGACAGCCTGGCGTGACGCGTGACTCGAGAGCGGTGATGCCATTTCATTACGTCAAAGCATTAGTCAAAGACTACAAATGTATCCTCAAATCCACTTCGGCCTCTCATGCGTCCACAAAGTTCTTGACATTGTCCAGCCACCTCACGTACTCCTGTAAAACACACGTCAGCACGCCATCAGTACCGCCCCGGACCACACACCTTTTGCTCCTTGTATTCCGAGTACTCTGGGATGAACGTTGCCAGCGACTCGTTCACGCCCCGCTCGTTCAGCCACTTTTCAAATTCCTCTTGCACACCAATGTCCAACGTGTCAAACTGTGGTCCAATGTACAGCCCGCGGCGCTTCCAGTCCGCTTCTGCCGTCAAATCCGTACCCAACTTACCGTCGGGGTAGAACGAGATATTGTCCACGAGGAACGCGCCCTCTTGACACATCGTGTCGACGTTAAGCGACCCGTTCGCATTGTTCTGCACCACGCGTAAGTCATGCACGCACAAACTCGAACCAGCGTACCTTGGTGACCGAAAATGACACGCGGAGGGGATATGACTCAGTGTGCTCATCTGCACCCTCGTCCGCGTCGTGCTCAAACTCGGACTCTTGCTCCGTGTTTTGAATATCCCCGATCGAGAACATGACCCGGATTCTGGCATGGGGTTAGTCAAGATGACGCCGATGCAAAAAAGCACCCACCTTTCGTTGCCAAACTCGCGCGTGAGCGTCACCTCGTCATTGCCCTCGACGTCCTCGATCTACGAGACCAATTTGTAACACGAGGCGAAACTAGATAGGATAGACGTACCTTCCACACGCCCTGTGCCTTGAACGCTTTCAGGAACTCGGGTTCCTCGACCGGGGCGCTCTCCTTTTCGTACTTGAGCTCCTCGGCTAATTTTTGTGAAAAGAGTACGTCCGCTGGCAACGTCGGGTGAGTGACAGCGTCGACCGAAAACAACGACACGTACAAGAGCCTTGTGAGAAACGACAAGCTGTCATGGAAAACGCCCTCGTCGCCGAGACCGCTATGCAAGGAGCAGCCTCCGCAGAGAGACGCAGGGGCACGCCGCGCAGTGCTGGGCGCGCAACAGCCCGCAAAGACACAGACGCAACTTGGCGAAGAGCACGCAAGGCCGGCATGGTGAGCGGTGTGCTTTTGAAGGTGGAAAGGAGGTGAAAAAAAACGATCGGGTGGAGGTGCTTCCGAAAGGACGTGTGTAGGTAAGTTATGTAAATTAAAAAATTCGTGTTTGGCTAGAGCTTGTGAAACAAACAAACAACGTTGCATCCACCCATTTTGGTAAGAACACTTCACAACCTCCCACTCCAGTCCGACAAGTCGAAACAGCCATCCGCGCAAAGATTGCATACCAGCAGCGATCATTTTCGACGCACAGCTCCAGCTCATCTTCAAAACACGACAGCACTTCAAATCGCTTCTGCAAACCTACACACTACTGTACAACTACTGCAAATCACCACACAAAGCAGTTAACTTCGACAGAGAGCATATTAAATAAAAACGAGCAAAAATCAGAGACAAAGCAAGACGCATAGGGTCGAGAAAATACAAGCGGAAAAAGAGGCATCTAACGACTTGACTTGCAATTGAAGGTTAGTCTGCATCCCCCCGCCCGTGCAGCTGTTTGACCAATAAAGAGATCCCAAAGGATTGCATCACGCTTTCCACCCCAGTCGAGACCAGATTAAAGGTTAAACAAAGGTCGGATGAATGGAGATCACAGGATCTCGCAGAGGACGCGGAATAGCGTCAATTCAAACCAACAAACGAAAAAAGCAGCAGCAAAAAAATAGTCCGGAAAAACATAGGCGCAAACCAGAACATCAAATATGTGCACGAGACGGGCATTACTGCGATGAACAGCAAACCATCAGTCGTCATGCTCGGGAGGGGTATTCGGCCCAGCGTCAGAAGCACGGTCGCTTCCGGCTGCAGTGGCAGTTCCGCCCGAAGTCGGGCTATCTTGTACGATTGGTGCCGTTTTATACTTCTTTATCTTCACATCTCCCTTGCCAGAACGGGGCCGCTTTTTGCTAGAAGTCCCATTCGTCTGCTTCTCGGTCGCTGCAGATTGTCCGTTCTTCGACGCCTCTGCAGGATCGATGGTGGTTACCGACGTCCCATTTGGAGGTGGCGGAAACGCGCCCGGAGGGACGGAGGCATAAGGGAAGAAACCCGGCGGTGCCATTGGATAATATGGTACCATGGGATGAGGGTGGCTCGCAGAATTAGCTGTACCATCTGGAGACTCGTGCCCAGGAGGCATGAACCCAGGCGGGGGAGGATAGAAGTAGGGATAAAATCCTTCTGGAGGGGGCGGATAGTGAGGTATTGCTTGTATCGGCGGGGGTGGCTGGCCACCAGCGGAGGCCTGCGGAGTTCCGTTTGTGGCTTGCCACTCAGACTCGCCGTTCGCCGCTGTTGACACTTGCTCTGATAAGCGTATGTTGCTGACAAATGATCAGACGGCGTACCAACGAAAGATGCCTCAGTGCCATTGGAATTGGAACTCTTGTTCTTGCGCTTGTAGGGACCACGCTTGATTCCCTTTTGGCGCTCCTTGCGGACACCGTCTATGCAACTTTCTTGGATGCCATATTTGACACAGCGCTCGCACGGACGAGTCTCGTCACAGCGCTTGCATGCATTGGCACAATTGGTACACTACGAAATAAATCGTCAAGACACGAAACACAGTCATAGAGACGGCGACTGACGGCCATTTTGACCTGCTTGCGCTTAGGACGTGGTCCATTGGCCACAGTAGGTGGAGACTGTGGATACTGCGGAAAACCTATTTTTTCTGACGTAAGGATTATCGTGGCGAAGGGGAAAAATATTGCACACCTTGGCCAGGAGGAGGAGGCGGATAAGGGTACATCATTCCAGGCGCCGCTGGAAAGGGAATCATGTAGGGAGTTCCTTGAGGAACTCCGCTGGCATTCTCGCCGTGGTTCGAGTCGGGGGGCTGAGCGTAGTAGATCGGATATCCAGGTGGGTACGCGGCGCCGAGCGGCTGGGCGTACGGGGAGACGGTGGGTGAGTAGGAGTGCTCTTGAGCGACTGGGCCCGCATTCTTAGTGTGATCGTTGGCCATTGTGGTTGGGAACAAGAAAAGTGACCGGTATTGCACACAGATTATCTTCTATTTGCGTAAGCAGATAGGCGCGGGAGTGTGGTACGAAGAGCATGTTGTAAGAGCGGCGAGCAAGGTCGACGGGGGCGCACACGAGGAAACGAGCGTCGGTCATGACACAGGGGAAGGAGAACAAGAGGGTAACTCACTCCGCTCGAAATTGCGTGTTATTCCGTCGGCGCTCAGAACTTGGAGGATTCGGGGTCTCGGCTTGCGCTTGAACGCAAGTTGTTCGAACAGATCCGTTCTTCGTCTGTAAAACTCGGTGGATTCGCGGTTAGGTCGGTTCGTGTAGTTCGGAAGACAGGGCGCAGTGGTTACTGTGCAAGAAAAGAAAGCGGCACGTGCGAACTAAACCTTGAGTCGCGCTTTTCGGGGTGGACCGTGCGCGTCAGGCCGCCCATCTGGACATCGCGGACGACGACGACGACGGCGTACAAGTACAAGGTAGTCGCTGCTGAAATACAGTTCCATAATTATCCCTTCTGACGGTTCGTCCGCTTCTGCCACATGGTTTCTCTCCGCCCCAACCACGACCAGCTCCGCTCGAACACGGCCACCGAAATAAAAGCGCCCTACTTCCCTCGGCTGTACTCTGTCACCTGGGTACCGCTGCGCCAGGTGAGCCGTCCAGCGCAATCTTCCTCAGACAGCCCGCTTTATTTCCCCCTTATTACGCTTTCACCCGTGTCTGGAGGCCACCTTTTGCTACGGTTAGCGGAATGAAGAGCTGTGAAAAAGAAAAAGAATGCGATGAAATGTGAGAGCACGCGCTGATTTTCGACACCATCAAACGTAAGGTAAGCAACTTTCGCGTTCACAGCCATCTTCCTTGCCAGTCCGATCCTACTTCTATCTTGCCACATGACTGCTGTGTCTTCTTATGGCCGTGCTTACGTGCTTTGTCCGACGACAGCCAAGCCTTGCAGCTCGATAATGCACTTTGTTATCCTGCCAAGATCCGGCCGTGGATCATTTCAGCTGACCAGTTCGAATGCGCGGAGCGGTCCTGGGAGTTGGTGAGTCTCGTCAACTCCACTATACTTGCGCCGAAGGCGAACCTTCGGCATGTTTACCGTTCGCGTAGTCCCCGGCATCTAATCAAGTAGCCCAATTTATATTGAGGATTCACGTTGTGAGGGAATATTTGACCCGAATCGGTAAGCAGGTTCTAGCATCGTCCCTTGCGCCTGATGGTGGACGTTTTATATCACTCAGCGAACCTGCCTGCGGGAGCCCCGTCTATCCGATAATCATCGAACGAGCTCAAGAGCTCGCTCTTGGGCCTACGGCCCAAGAGGGGGGGTAGGTTTTTAAATAATAATCTTTGATGTTCTTTTCTTTGACTTTCTTTTGGGCCTTTGGCCCAAAAGCAAGTCAAAGACTTACTCTCTTGAATTCTCAAATTGTGGTTAGATGTAATAAGATGTAGTAAGAAATAAATAAAGACTTAGAGGGTTACAACAATATGTCAAGAGTTGCATAAAGTACTGTACATATCTATTGTACATGTCAGATCTCCAAGATTTATGAAATCTTTTTGAGTAAAATATTTATATTGATAAAGATATATATATATAT
>JBBPMF010001210.1:0-11228 GCA_038090175.1 Austroboletus eburneus
GGTAGTAGAATGAGATTGGCATTATCATGGGTGATATCTATCTCATCCTTGCAAGATAGAGCATCAGCAGGGCCCATCTGCATTCCAGATAGATGGGTGAAAGACAGATCAAAGTCTTGGAGGAACATTTGCCATCTGGCATGACATCGGGATAACCTTTGAGAGGTGTGAAAATATGTAAGATTTTTGTGATTGGTAAGGATGTTTATGGAATGTTGTGCTCCTAACAGATAGTGTCACCAGTCTTCCAGGGCATGTATTATGGCCAGTAGCTCCTGGTCATAAATGTCATAATTCTGTTCAGCGGAGATAAGAGTGGCAGATCAATAGGCACAGGGGTATAATTCCCTATTTGCATCTTTCTACATGAGTACTCCTCCAGTTGCTAAGAGAGATGTGTCCATCATAACATGAAAGGGTTTGTTGAGATTGGGTTGGGCCAGGACTGGGGCAGAAGAGAAGATGTGCTTCATTTCATCAAAAGCTTGTTGTTGGGACCCTTCCTAGTTCCAACTGGTCGTTTTGTGGGTGAGGAGGTTTAGGGGGTTTACTTTCTGGGCAAAGTTGGGAATAAACCTTCAGTAGAAGTTACAGAATCCCAGGAAGGATTGAATGGCTTTTCCGAAGATTGGGGGTGACCATTCTTCAATTGCCTTTAATTTTCACTTATCCATAGCAATAAGACCGGATTGAATGGTGATTCCTAAGTAGTTCATGGAATCTTGGTCAAAAGTGCATTTCTGAAGTTTGCGTCTCAACCCCAAAGTCCTCAACCATTCCAATACTTTCATCATTCTTTCCTTGTGTATTTTTGACTCAGAGGAGTGAATAGCAAGATCATCCATATAGATGATAAGTCATCCTTCGGCAATGTAGTCAGAAAAGATGTTGTTCATGAATGCCTGAAAGGTAGCTGGGGAGTTACACAGTTCAAAGAACATAACTGTTGGTTCAAACAGTCCAAATGGGATGATGAATGCTGCTTTCCATCGATCTTCAGGAACTATCTGGATGTTGTGGTATTCCCATTGGATGTCTAATTTGGTAAAAATAGATGATTCTCCAATTTGTTTGGTGATGATCTGGATGTTGGGCAAGGGATAGGCATTTTTTATCATGTGCTCATTGAGATATCGATAATCTTGGCAAGTTCTTAGCTTTCCATCGTTTTTATCCACAAAGAAAAAAGGAGCTGCTTGGGGGGATTGGGATGGTTTTATTTTTCCATTTGTCAAGTTTTCATCAACAAACTTTCTACATGCCTCTTTTTCAGGTAGGGAGAGAGGATAGGGTTTGGCTTGTCATGGGAGGAATCCATCTTGTATGGTCATAGGATCATGATGGGGGGAGTACATTTGAAGGATTTTCTTTGAATATATCTTTGAACTGTTGGTAGCGCTTCAATAGAACTTTCTTTTCTTTTTCTTTATTCATTTCAATTTCTGTGGATAGGGTAGTTTTCATGACATATTCTTCTTTAGTGTCATAACAGGTTTGGTAGTTGTGGAGAATTTCTAAATCAGGATCTTTTTGTAAGTACCTGATTAAATATCTTCTTTCATCTTCCTCAATAAGGTTTAGTCTGTGAGGGATAACTCATTCCATTCTGATGGTTACCCTTCCAGTGGTCCAATCTATTTCTGGGTTCTGTGTCTGAAGCCAGTTCATCCTGAGGATTTTTTGATGTTGTCATACTTTGTAGTATTCATAGCAAAGTATGTGTCCATTGCCCTGATCCAGTATTTGGCATTGGTAGGTTCTTCACTAAATTCATCCAGCAGTCCAGCTTTTAATTCTGACATTTTCTCTTCTTGTTCTGGGAGGAGGAGAGGTTCCTGGGTGGGGGTACTGCTTGCAGTGACAAGAGGTGTCCTTTGTGGTGGTGGGGTGTTAAAGTGAGGTTGATTCTGGTGAAGGGTTCTAGATATTCTTTCTAGCCTTCATCATTCCTGTCATTCTTCCCAAGTTTCTTCAGTCTCCTGGGGGGTCTGCTCTTCTCTTAGTCCATAAGAAATGTTGGACAGTTTGTTGGGGATTCCTTTGCATAATAGCAAGAGGGATTAGAGAGCTAAATCTTTTGTTATGCATATGCAACATCTAGCCTCAATCCAGTGTCTCCTTAGAGATGAGACAAAGTTTTATAGAAGTCCAGTAGGATAGTTGCTCTGCTGAGACTTGATACTCAGGCAGGAGAGACTAAACACTGCGTATAATTGTGCAGATTTAGCTAGGGATTACAAGTAACTAGCAACTAGTTATACATTCCCAAGTAGCCAATAGGAAGGGAGCGGAACTCTGTAAGCTAAAGGGGAAGAGACAATGAAACAGTGGTAAAACAATATACACGGCCCATGCGACACAAGAAGGAGATTGGGGAATGAGATCTCGGAAGAGTGAGATCAGATGGAAAGGATCCATAATGAAGAACAAAAGACTACCAAGGTAAATCCTCATTGGAAATAATCAGAATGGTTATGGCATCGTCTAACATGTAGTCCAAGGGGAACATTGTCCATAGCAGGGCCTCAGGGAGGTATTTGTATAAGTCCACCGGACTTGTAACATCTCCCTTCCAAAAGAGGATTTTTAGAATGGAGACCTCGATCAACATGAGCCTCTTCTAAAATACAACATGTAAATATATCTACTCTGCCTGGTTCAATGCAAATCCCCATTGAAATCATTGTCTCCTTGCACATGTTGAAAACTGTCAACACCTGTGCCCTCATCAATAGCAGTGTTGACATCTTCTGTATTAACTGGGGCTTTGTTTGCAAAAACAAGCTCCCTACCACCCAACTTCCTTTTTTCCTTAATGTCATAAATTTTAACCAAGGACCCATGAACAAAGGAGGAGTTTGATTCACCACAGAACTCTTCATTCATATTGAAGGACTTGCCCACAAGATCCTCTTCTATGTTATAAATTGCAAATGGCAGAACCTTATTCTCGGTCTCTCTTGATTGAAAGCCATAAACCCCACCATTGATTGGTTCAGTCAAACCCTCTCCATTGATGAATCCACCAACCAATCTAAGGAACTCTACACATTCCACAAAGCTGATCTGAACCAACATGAAATCCATTTTCAACAGTTCAAACCTTCTTCTCAATTCCCTTGCTATATTCAAGTAGACTCTATCTATGATGGACAACTATATGAATACCTTGACTATGAAACTGAACCCCAATATCTTTGACATGCCCATGACAACTATACAATCAACTGGATTATCTGTTGCAGATATCACTTCATCTCTAAAGGTGATCCTCTCATTGCCAAACTCATGAATTCTATCAAGCTGGCCATGGCTGCCGAGAAAGCCAAACTAAAGATTACTCTTTCCCTGGAATACTCCAACTTCACCTCTGTTTTCTCAAAAGAAGCAATGAACCATGTACCACCCTCCCATCTCTATGATCATAAGATCAATCTTGATGAATTCTTTATTCTCAAAGTTGGGAAAATATACTCCCTCTCCCCAAATGAATGCACTGCTACTGAAGCATTTCTTGATGAAAATCTTGCCTCTGGCAAGATTCATTCCTTGAATTTCCCCCAAGCTTCCCCCTTCTTCTTCATCAAAAAAAAGGATGGCAGACTCTGCCCCTGTCAAGACTATAGATATCTCAATGAACATACTATTTGCAATGCCTATCTTCTCCCTCTAGTCTCTGACCTTGTCAACAAACTCCATGATGCCAAGATCTTCACAAAGTTTGATGTATGATGGGGCTACAACAACATCCAAATCAAAGATGGTCACCAATAGAAGACTGCCTTTATCACCCACAAAGAACTCTTTGAATCAACCATTATGTTCTTCAGTGTCATCAATTCCCCTGCCACCTTTCAATAGTTCATGAACAATCTCCTCATCTTCTTCCTGGATGAGAAAACCCATGCTGAACAGACCAAACAGGTCCCTTAATGCATGAAGGAACTCAACCTTCATCTCAAACTCAAGAAGTGTAACTTCACCTTCAAGAAAGTTGAATATCTGGAAATGATTGTCAAATCTGGACAACTTGCCATGGACCCTGTCAAGTTGGACAGGATCACATCCTGGCCTACTCCAGAAAAACTATGTGATGTTTGCTCATTTCTTGGCTTTGCCAACTTTTACTGCCAACTACTCCTCTGTTGCCCACCCCCTCATTGACCTCACTAAGAAAACCAGTCCTTGAAACTGGTCCTCTGATGCCAGAAATTCTTTGATCACCTCAAAGAACTCTTTGCCCATCCTATCCTCCAACTCTTCAATCTCTCAGCTCTGTTCACTATTGAAACAGATGCTTTCAAATATGCCTCTAGTGCTATCCTCCTCCAAACTGATGTCAACAGGAACTGGCACCCCTGTTCCTACCTCTCCCAGTTGTTCTCCTCTGTGGAACAAAACTATAACATCTACAATTGGAAACTCCTCACTATCATGTGAGCCCTGAAAACTTGGTGCCATTACCTTCATGGCAGCTCCCACCCAGTTCAAGTCTTCACCAATCACAAAAATCTGACTTACTTCTGGTCAGCACAGAATCTCAACCACTGACAAGCTCATTGGCTCCTTGACCTTGCTGATTTTGATTTGACCATGATCCATGTTCCCAGAAAACTCCTTGCTGGCCTGAATGCCCTCTCCTGCTGCCCAGACCTCCTTCCTGTTGATGACACTGATAATGCAGGAGTCGCCCTCCTAATTCCTCTTCATCAACATTGTTGATGCCATGCTCAAAGAACACATCTCTTCCCACTCAGAGACTGACCCTTTCATCCTCAAAGCCCTTCAATCCCTTGATGGCACTATTCCCTCAGGCTTCCACCCTTGCCTCTTCAATTAGCAATATAAAGATGGCATCCTCATGTTCCAAGGTTGTATCTACATTCTCCCTGATGAATCCCTTCAATGTTCCATCCTCCAATGTTGCCATGATCATGAGATCACAGGTCACCCCAGTTACCTCAAAACCCGCCAACTCATCACTGCCAAATTTTGATGGCCAGGTCTCACCCAATTCATGTGTAAATATGTCAAAGATTGTGCCTCATGCCAGCAACACAAGGCCAATACCCACTCCACTGTACCTCCACTCATCTCCATTTGCTCTACTTGCACCTACCCCTTCCAACAGATCTCCTGTGATCTGATCACCGATCTTCCCACATCTTCCAGCTTTGATACTCTTTTGGTCATGGTCGATCATGGCCTTACTAAGGAAGTAATTCTTTGCTCAACCAAGAAAACCATCATCAACAAAGGAGTCACATTTCTCTTCTTTCACAAAGTCTTCCTCTGATTCAGTCTCTATGACAGAATCATCTCTGAACAAGGCCCACAATTCACCTCCACCTTTGCCAAAGAGTTGAAATGCATTTTCAACTATTCCCTTGTACTCTCCACTGCATACTGTTATGATTCATTGGGCCCCTCTTTTCTTTCTTTTACATTTACTCATTGTGTATATCAAAGGACCTTGACCCTCGCTGTTCAAGCCCCACTTGAGTCCTTTTCTTTTACCATTGTCTTCTCATTCCTGCTTACTTATTTAGCATGACTCATCCACAGTTGTATTACAAACTTCTATCCAATGCCATCACATCCACTCTGTAGTGACTCAGCTTCTTTGTGATTCCATCACTTTCTATCACTGACTCACTTTCTTCCTTTACCTACCCTTAATCATTTGGCTCATCTATATAAACCCTCAATACTCTGGCATATTCCCTATCTTAAACCTCCTGCAATTTACCTAGTATCTTGGAGTTGCTCTCAGGTTCTCCAGTCCTCATCCTACTGTTGAGTGAATGCTCCCTTCGTACCCTCAATCCATCACTAGTCCTGCGACATTCCTAGCCCTATTGATCCCTCAGTCCTCAAAGGTCCTTAGAACCTCTGCCAAGGAAGACCCTTGAATGGACCCCCCTTCAACTTGACGTTAGTCCTACACCAGCCTTAGCTTCCCTGTCAAGGAACCCCCTTGTCAGACCCCCTTGTCCTGTCAGCTGTATAGCAACAGTAAGCCCTTGAACCACTGCAGGCCTATGCTTGACCATGTTGAGCATAACACATACCACCCTCAGACCAATGGTGAAACTGAATGGGTCAACCAGAAAGTTGAAATCTATCTCTGCATCTTCTGTAGGGGCAACCCAACCACATGGTCTGAACTTATTCCCCATGCCAAATTCGCCCACAATCACCACCCCCACTCTGTTACCAGACAAACTCTGTTCTATCTCATGATGGGATATGAACTCCATGCTCTCCCATCAGCTATCTCTGACTCACAAATTCCTGCCATTGAAAATCATCTCAAATCCCATGTTGCAGCCTATAATGAAGCCCTAGCTGCCCATGAACTCACTCACCAAGTCATGGCATCACAAAATCAAAATCACTGATCCTTCTCCCCTTTCATCAAAGGATTTAAAGTCTGGCTTGAGACCAGAAATCTCAAATGCTCTGTTGTCAATCCCAAGTTTGCCTTGAAATGTGAAGGACCTTTTACCATTGTTAAGATCCTATCTTCCATCACATATGAACTATGCCTCCCACAATTGTGGAAAATCCACCCTATATTCCACACTATTCTCCTATCACAAAAACCCTGTACATGGACCAAACTACTCCTCCCCACCATCTGACCTTATCGATGGACAGGAGAAATACGAAATTGAGAAAATCATATAACATTGTGGACCTCCATCCTCCTGTTCCTTTCTGACTCAATAGAAGGGATATTCTGCCAAAGAAGATTCCTGGGAACCTGAATGAAATCTATGGAACTCCAGTTCCCTCCTCAACAACTATAAATGTCATCACTCAATTTTCTTCATCTCCACTCAAATGAAACCCCTCACAATCATATCCATTACCCTCTCCACTCCATCTCCTACCCCCAGTGACATCCCCTCCAATATTGCAAAAGCAGGCTGGTCTACAATTACCCTGTCCAATACTTTCCTAGAAATCAACAATATACCAATTTCCATTTCTTCTTCTCTAATTCAACACCTCTGCAATGATACTGTGGGTATATCCTCCACATGGCCTGGCTATAGCTGGACTTATCCTAAACCCCTTGTTCCTACCTCTATATCTATCCCCCTTGCCCAACAAAACTCCAACTGCTCCATCTGCCTTCCACTGTTTATACCTCCTGCCACCCTATCAAACCACCTTACCCTCCTCAACAAAAACCTTGCCACTGCCATCGCTGGTAAACTCTGTGATTCCAGCCTTGCTATGGCACTTGATGCACACATGGAACCCAATTTCCTCTTTGCCCTCATGTATCATCTTTTCCTAATGAATCCCTGCATCACCATCTTCACTACCACCCCCACTGCCTCTGCTACCCAAGCATTGGCCAATCTTCACATCTTTCAACTCCACCAGACCTTGGAGTATGACCTAGTCCAAATCATGCATCAGTTGGATATAACTGACTTCATTATTGATATTGATTGATTGTTATAAGCATGATTCCAGTGGTTTCAAAGGTTCCAGAATTGATTCCTGTGGTTCTGACACTTCCAAGCTACCTTCCTGTGATTCTGAAGATTCTGAAATCTCAGAAACATCAGAACACTTTGCAACTCTTCAACCAGAATGGAAATTTGAAGATGGTCTCCCCTTAGAATGCTATTGAACTCTATTTTCTGAAGACTATGCTCCATATGGTCATATGGAGATCCCTGTTCTTGATTCACTCTGCTCTTCTCTCATTCCCCTTTTGTAACTCAAGCCATGTGTTCTGAAGTCATTTTTGTCATAGACCTCTGCTCCTTTTTTCATTTTCCTTTCAATGGTAGTGTTATCCCCTTTTTATTCATTGGTTCATAAGACCATTGTAGTATACCATGTGCTTCATTCCATCCCCTTTCCATTCTGAGATGGTTCTGAGCTATATAAATACTTATTAATTATCTTGTATGTTCTGCAGCTAGATCTGTGCAATTATACATAGTGTTTAGTCTCATTCCTGCCTGAGTCTTGAGCCTCAACAGGGACCCCTTGGATTTCTATAGAACCTTGTGTCACCTATGAGGACACACTGAGACTGGACATTGTACATGCATAATGTTACACTTGATGTGGTCAAGTGTAGGCCTGCAGAGATTCAAGGGCTTACTGTTGCTATATAGCAGACAGGATGAGGGGGCCTAACAAGGGGTTTTCTTGACAGGGAGGCTAAGACTGGCATAGTACTAATGTCAGGTCAAAGGGGGTCTGCTCAAGGGTCTTCCTTGGCAGAGGTTCTGGGGACTGTTGAGGACCAAGGAATCAATGGGTCTAAGGATGTCGCAGGACTAGTGACAAGTTAAGGGTTCGAAGGAAGCATCCACTCAACAGTAGGACAAGAACTGGGAGACTCAAGAGCAACTCCAAGATACTAGGTAAATTGCAGAAGGTCTAAAATAGGGAATACACCAGAGTATCAAAGATTTATATATGCAAGCCAAATGGTTAAGGGTAGATCAATGGAAGAAAGTGAGTCAGTGATAGAAAGCAATGAAATCACAAAGAAGCTAAGTCACTATGGAGCAGATGTGATGGCATCAGATAAATGTTGATAATATAGCTGCAGATGAGTCATGCTAAATAAGTAAGCGGTATTGCAAAGACAATGGTAAAAATAAAGGACTCAAGCAGGGCTTGAACAGTGAGGGTCAAGGTCCTTTGGCATACATGGTAAGTATGATGAGGAAAAGAAAAAGAGGGGGCCAATGAATCGTAACACATAACAAAAACATACCTGGCAAGACAGCAGAAAAGGATCTGGAGGAAAGAGACTGGATTCCCCTGTGACTGATATCTTGCCAGGGATATGACAACAGTGCTGGACAGGAGTATGACAATGAAGCTAGACAGAAGCTAGCAGCACTCCAACTGGCATGACTAGTGGGATTCCAGAATCAGATCTGGTAGGGAAGGTAGATGAGATCCCCCTGCAACTGGGATTCCAGTAAGGTATCATTATGAGTAATGGGACATGATAAGGACTGACATAAGAGTCACCATATGAAGAAAGTATTGGCCAATTAGATTCATGTAAATAAATTCTGACATAAGCAGTCACATGATAAGTTATGCTGAAAAATGTCTATGTTCCAGTGACCGTATGCTAATAGAGGTTTTTCTTTTATAGGAGGTCAGAAGTTCAACTCCTGCTATGATTGATTTTTAATTAGTGAAAAGAGCAATTGTAACAATTGCAAGTTGTGCATCAATAGGCATTTGGGATAGATTGGATTCATTCTGAAACACTGAATCAGCCTGCAAGGTTGCAAAGTGTTGAAACAGTCTGGTGTTATCCAAACATGGGCCCAAAATATATCTGACTGCTCTTGTTTTCAGCTGGTGAAAAGAAGTCACAAATTTTCACCACTCTTGTTAATTGACTGTTTTTCCATAAGATATCTGTGAGAACAGAGTGAGCTCATCATGGAAAGCATCATGTCACTTGCAGTTGCTAAGGACAGTAGAGGATTCTCTGTGTCTGATTCAGACTCAGATGAGCTGCTACCAGATGAATCTGAGATTGATGAAGTCAAGACATCAAGATATGCCTGGCTTTCAGAAACAATTGATGCCTGATAGGTATCCAGAATAGCATCTGCAGCTTGTGCATGCTCAGTCCATGTAGGCATAGTGGAAATGGTGTTGTTAATTAGCATTTGCAACGGGCTGACTACTGAAGTGAAGTTAAAGCTCCGATGTTACATAGCAAAATCGACGTTTGAAATCGAGCCCAAATCGACACGAAAGCGCTCAGCGCTCAGCGAGGGTTGTCAAAGCTGAAAGTGGATTTCGCTTTTTGCCGAAGGAAGAACCCGCACCCAAATCGACTCCAAATTGACTCTCCAAATCAGCTCTGAACTACCCTATTAGCATCCATCTTCGTTCGCATACTGTCTGAGTCCACATCTCTGAGCATGTTGGCCCAGTCCGAGCCTTCGGACGCGTTACACGCACAAATCTTCCAGCGACTCCATCCACATGCCTATTTCGAACACTTCCTCGCAGAGGGCGTCAGACCCGACGGACACGAACCGCGCGAGTGGTGAGACGTATTCATCAACCTCGGTGCGCATCGCGCCACTTCATTGCAGCCCCACTGACCCTCGCAGGGTCCATATCTACGGCCGATGGATCAGCGCTCATACAGATGGGCAAGACCATTGTTGTGTGCAGCCTGAAGGCCGAAGTCGCGGAGCCAGAGCTGGACACGCCCGGTTCTGGATTCATAGGTGTGTTTTGTCTTGAGAGTGCTATGGTCCAACCCATCCCCATATCCCAGTTTCCAATGTCAACCTCCCTGCGATGTGCTCACCCAAGTTCAAGCCAGGCCCACCTTCAGAAGAAGCACAAGTGCTGTCCGAGAGGCTCAACGACGTGCTCGTCCAGTTCGTCTCGTCATCGATGCCCTGTGCATAGCTAATCGACGTCTAGATCAAACGTTTTACCACCCAGTACGCTCTGTATATCGCCTGGACGGGTGGTATGGTGTCTGTACATCGATGCAATGTGCCTCAACTACAACAGCAACACGTTCGACGCCACGCTCGTCGCGACAATGGCTGCATTGGAAAATAGTGTGTGACGCCCCTTTCCAATGACCGTACTGGGCCATCGTTCATTGCCATCACGCTAGCGACACTGCCCCAGGCAACGTTTGACCCAGATATGTCCATGACGATGTGCAGCCGTACCGTTCACGTCCCACTTTCTCTCAACAAAAACCACAGGGTAGTCGGTCTTGGCTTTGGTTGCGTCAGTGGCAGGTCGCTCACTCTGCTTGGTCTGTCGCATTGAAAACTGACATGGATGCGCAGCACGCCCACCCTTTAGGCGGACCCAACATCATTTGAAGAGCCTTTGCTCACATTGACGGTCAGCATCATCGTTGACGTAGAGGGGGGCATCGTCAGCGTTGAGCGAGAATCGATGGGTGAGAACGACGGTGGTGAAGGAGAGATATTAACTTCTCAAGGCGCAGGATTGTTGGAAAAGTGTGTGCTGATGGCAAAAGAACGAGCGGTTGTCTTGCACAAACTTTTCGAATGAAATGGTTCTCCATGAGGTGTTTGTTCAGACATCACCCTTGGGTATTTGGGAACTTCTGCGCGATGCGCCTGCTGGTACCCAATCTTCCACTGACAACTTAATGCAAGTTGAACTCATGACAAAGGGAAGATACGATGTAGGAGAAGCCTTGTCCCTGA
>JBBPMF010001211.1:0-11225 GCA_038090175.1 Austroboletus eburneus
CCTGGGATAGATCCAGAAGAAACAAGGAACATAGTTCTTCTGCACTCATATCTTCGGAGCTCAGGAATATTCCTTTTCCCTTGCTCTACTATCTCTGTTTGCATTACCACTCTATTGCTTGATGAGTCTCCCACCTAAGCACTTGTCCTTCTTGTCCCTGCACCGTTGAGATACCCTGCATTCCCAATATTGGATGCAGGCCGGATGAAGACGAATGGTTACCATGCTGTATGCTCGAGAACTGCAAGGCCTTGGATTGTTGGGAGGTGGAGGGCCATTCTTTGTAGGGTGGGAGGGTGTAAGCACCAGGATGCCTTTCTTTCCCAATTCCCAATCATTCCGTGTTATTGTCATGCTGTCATGCCTATGCTAGGGCCTATATATATATATAAGGCCGCAATCATGTACAATAGCTTCCACTCAATCCATACATTCATCATGTTCTGTCACTGAGTGTTTCCACCCCCAGGTGGTTTCCAGTATCAATCAGCTTCAATGATTTTGTTTTCATAGGAGATTAATAGGAGATTTATTTGTAATTCTATTGGCTGGCTGTATTCGGACCGCCCACATATTCACGTGTGGCACGTGCTCGGTCTCAATCCGTCTACTATTCCACTCACACCTCACTTACCACTCAAAGGTAATCTGGTGCGCCTTTTCTTTTTTCCTTTCTTATTTTTTCAACTTACTCGCGTTCTATTCATAACCGACTGCAACGACAGACGACCTTGCTTGGTATGTTTTCTTAATCTTAATCTTTCGTCCTTTTTTCTCCCACAGCGACGACGATGCTGCAACCAGGCACGACTGTGTGCCCATTACCAATACAGCAACGACAGCAACAATGACGCATTAACGGTCCTATCACCGCAATGGTGGGTCAATTGCAATGACGATGCCGCCGCCGCCGCAATCGCGGGCCTATCACTACGAGAGTGGATCAATCACAACGACAACGACGGTAAGGGAAACCCGTACAATGACGACGATGGAATTGTGGCCCCGTTACCACAACGGCGGTCCATCGCAGTGACAATGGCGCCACTGCGGCAATCGTGGGCCCATCACCACGATGGCGAGTAAGTCATGAGGGCGGAGGCGATAACAACGCACCTGGTGAGTTCATCGCCATCACCAGCACGATGATGACGATGCTGCAATAATGACGACAGGGATGCACCGCCCCCAACACTACACAGTGGATGGCGACGACAATACTGCAACGGTTCCCTCACACCTCGCTACTTACAGCTACATTGTGCACGATAGTATGTATTATTATTACAACGGTAATGCAAGCCGATCGAAGTGCAGTGGAGGTATTGCAAGTTGAGGGTTAAAGCGAATGAAGGGTTAAAGCGAATGAGCATGCTAAGGTCGCACTGGGAGGTCGTCATGTTGCAAGTCAGCGGAAAGTGTTGCAAGTCCGAGCCCGAGTCGGGCAGTGAGCATGTATTTATTGCAGCACATGACTATCACATTTCCTGCAAGCTGATGTAACAATAGTTATCATGTGTCTTGCAAGAAAGACCCAGGGTGTGGTGAGACAAGTCATCTGATGGTATTCATTCAAGAAAACAATAACTGGCCAGCAGTAAGTCCATCCCAAAGCGTTCACCACTCGTCATATCACTACAAGCTACGCACACCACTCTCGACGCCTGTGTCTCTAAACATCCTCACGACATGACTACCTTGGAAGCAACCTATCTCTATTAAATGAGACACCTGGCTGTCTGTCACCTCTGCTGGTATGGCGCTTCTGGGTATGGCTGCGCAAGTGGTACCATTGCAGGATTGTAATTGGTATTTGTCCATTACGCCATAATCGCACTTTGCATATTGATTATTGATACACCCGGTGTGATGATCAGGATGACAATGGCCGTCGCTAGTAATCAATTTGTCTGAACCGTATGCCTCGTTCCTCGCTTTGGCAATACATGCTGCTTTAACGGATCGGAATAAACGTGACTCCCTGACACTGGTGTTAGCCTCCGAGGTCATGACGTTGGCAAGCGTCTCGCTCACTCGGATGGATTCAAGGTTTTATGAGCAATCCACGCAGGTTGCTTCATGTCTGCTATGTCCCTACCAATGATGTCAGTCTCATCGCGACATGCATGTGGGAAGTGCCTCGCTCACTCTATGCATATGGTTCTAGGAGATTGGAGTGATGCGGCGGAGACGAAAAGAGTGAAAGAAAGTGCGGTGAAGAGAAAGGACCGAAGAAAATGCATCTCGCAGAGATGGGGAGTAAATGGACAAGGTCCTCCATGTTTTATACTATATGTCTACTTGTGAAACACTGTCACATTCCATCAGTCTCAGATGGCTGCTTGACTGATACTCGTATCATTCTAGATCATCATCATGATTCCATGGGGCAGTCAATAATAGTATTGCAAGATGGAATTGTTGATTTGTGCTCAAATCACGAGCAACTCTGTAGTTTGTACTACGATACGAATGCGAGAGGTGCTACTACTACACGGAGAGTGTTATTATCTTTGATGTTATAAGAGAACTTATTGGGATTCAGAAGAGAAGTGTGTCCAGACAGCATTGAATTGCAGTGCCTGCCTGAGTGCCATCAATTCTGAGTTCTCGTGTCAATTCAAACAGCTGCCAATAGGTATCTCAGTTGAAAGGCACCTGAAGTTTCAAACAAAGCCAACGCTTATTTCGGCACTCTCGCTCTTTCTACGCTTGCACGCTTCATTCGCCTCTCTCGGCAAACTTGGCAAATCCCACGTGTTTACCTTGTTTGGCCCTCTCTTATGGCGTGATATCTGCACATTTAATCTACCACGGTTTTCGGGGCCCATCACGTTATGTAAGGACGCCCGCATTTCTTTCATGGCCCACCACGTTTTTCTCGACCACCTCAAAAAAATTTAATGCCCGTATTGCGTTTTTTCAGGGCCACCTCATTTATTTTTTTGCAGCCAACTTTTTTTTCAAGGTCATCACTAGTGTTGCCATGGCCAGCCAACAGCTTGGCTAGCCAGTGAAAGTTGCTGCTTGTGACTTTAAGCTGGCTAGCCATAACAACAGATGTTGCAGCTGTGAACACAGGCAATGTAGCCATGACTGTGATGTTGCAGCCCCAATCATGGACAATGCAGCCATGATGTTGACATTGCAGTCAAGGTCATGGATGCCACAGCCATGTAATGTGGCAAGCAAGTGGCAATGCAATGGCACATCGCATGCCCAGCACCACATGGTAATGACCCCACATTAACATGGTGACAACAATGACATGCTGGGCAACACAAGGTGCACTCAGCACCACATGGGGTCAACATGACGATGGTGACAGCGTGGGCTCAGGCAATGCAAGTGCATCCCCAGCACCACACAGCGATGGCAGCAACAATGATGATGAAGCAGGGGTGGCAATGCAAAGGTGCCTCCAACACCATACTGTGACAACATGGCAGGCATGGGCAATGCAAGTGCCCCCCCACTCCACACAATGACAACAATCAAGCGGACCTGCGAGCTACACAAGGGCACCCCAACATCACCCAGTGACAGCACGGTGATGACAACACGAGCATGGGCAATGCAAAGGTGCATCTGGCACCACACAGTGATGATGATGGCAAGGGTGTGGACAACCATGGTGGCGACAATGACAATAACATGGGTACAAACAATGCAAGGCACACCCCCAGCACCATGGTGAAGACAATGGTGAGGGTGTAGGCAATGCAAGTGCACCCCCATCACTACATGGCAACAATGACAATGACAATGACAATGATGAGGGCACAGGCAATGCAAGGGTGTTCCCAGCACCACACAGTGATGATGAAGATGAGGACAAGGTTGCAGGCAATGCAAGTGCATTCTCAGCAACAATGCAATCATAACGAGGATGAGCCAAGTTGTGACCAAAACAACAAATCTGTGATCAGCACAATAATGTCAATGTTATCACCTTTTGTATCCCTTTTCGATCTGTAGTACATATTTTCATTTAAAATTTATACTACTCTAATTGATACTAAAGCCTTGGCCTGAGCTGGGCCTTTGAAAGCCCTGAAGTCAGGCTTTTAGGGCTCATGGCTCAAGTCTGGAATAAGTAGAATCAAAGTATATCCAGGCCGAGCCAAAGCCATGGCTTTCAAGCCAAGCTGGGCTGGAACAACACTACTCAAAAAAAAAGTGATGACCATAAAAATAAATAATTTGAGGTGGCTGTGAAAAATACAGTGGCCATAAAAAAAAAGTTGAGGTATGACAACCATAAAAAAAAATGAGGGCATTCTTACATAACACGATGGGCCCCAAAAACCATGGTGGATTAAATGTGCAGATATCACACCATACTCTCTACCCATCATCTCTGTGTTTCCACCCTTGAACTCAGTCTGCCAACAGTCCACCAATATAGCACATCTTTTTCAGATATGTCATACTTTTTGTTTGTAAATACTGTCCGCACTTTGATTACATAATACAATATGACAGTGCACTTTTATTATGTAATTACATTCTCACCTGCTGCTTCCTCATCCTACAAGTACAATAACCACTCTTTCTGATTCAGACACTTGAATTATCTACTTTTATATAATAAATACCTAAATTCATTGTTGCATGACAGGATAACACTCAATACAGTGTGTGGTATAGCCACCAGACTACTTGATCATGCTGTAAGTTCTATACTCTTTCCAATAGTGTCCCACAATTGTTTAGAAATAGGTCACAAATGTTAGTTGCAGTGTCCATCCTCTGATTATATCATAGAGAATTCTTAGCATCAATGTAAAATATTGAGATCCCACTATATTGAGTTTGAGCTCTTTTTATAGATAATCAAATAAAAACTCTATAAATCTGTTATTGAGTCAAAGATCCAAAATATGGCATGATATGTGCACAATTAATCATTAGGGTTTTCAGGGCTAGTGATGTGCTGGCCTGGCCTAAAAGCCATGAGCTGGCCAAGCCAGGCCAGGCCATAGTGGTGGCTTGAGAAGGGCTTATGGCTTGGCCTGGGGTTATTGCAAGCCAAAGCCAGGCTGGGCCAAGCCCTCAAAGCCATGGCCTTAATGGCAGTGACAATGGTGCATGAGAACTGTCAATTGATTCAGAGATAAGTCCAATCAGTCACATTCAGCAACAACACTAACTTGTTGCACCCCCTGTATAATGATAACACACCGACAATTGTTAGCATGTTATCTTCCTTTGGCGATGACATCAGTGCTTTGTCAACACTGGTGCATTGCTACCTATGCAATGGCACCGACAATGGCAACAATACAACACTGCTGGCACTACATCAACACTGGCATGCCAACACCTCATCAACAATGACAACAAAGATGCTGGTGGCCTTTCAACACATCAACACCACACTGGTGCCTTGTCACCACCAGTGATGATGCACCTTGATGAGTGACAGCAATGATGACAGCCAGCACCCCATCAACACATATCCATAAGACCACATGATGATGACGACAAGAAGCCCATGGTGATGCATCAATGACCAATATCACATGATGATGACAATGATGGGAAGATGCCGCTGACAGAGGTGCCCCATCAATACCAGTGGTGATCATACAATGATGACAATGAGGGCACAGGTGATGCAATGGTGCTCCCAACACCACACAATGACAGGAAGATGGCAGCACTCCATCAACAGTAACCAGATAACAGTACAATACTACATTTCCAAATGACTAAGGTACATTATGGTTAATGAGCCATAGCTTACATCTAAGCCATGGCTTTTGAGCCAGGCCAGGCCCCTAATCACGGCTTGTCATGGCTCATGGCCTGGCCAAGGTTTTGACAAAGCCAAAGTTTTCCTAAGCTGGGTCAAAGTCATGGCTTTTAGGCCAACTCAGGCTGGCATAACACTATTCAGGGCCCATCACGTTATGTTAGCCCACTCACATTTCTTTCTTGTTATCATCAAGATTCTCTTTTTTTATTATTATGCTGTCTTATTTTAAAAAAAAAAATCACAACATCTCAAAATAATTTTACTTGTGGTCATGTTTTTTTGGGGACACCACAAAAATAAATTATGGCCATTGTGTTTTTTTTTTTTTTCAACATCATCAACCAGTTTCATCCATAGCTTGTGTAGACATGTTTTTTTAATGATACAGTAATGACACATATGACAAATGCCAACAGGCCACAAAGATTTTTGTGTGAAAACTTGCTATGCAAGGCAGCATTGGAAAGACTGCAAGAGTTCAGCACAGAAATCATGTTGTAAAGAGCAATATTCATGGCCCATAAGTATGTTGAAGGAACAAGTTGAAGATCACCTCTTTTTCATCCAGCAACTGAATTGAATTACCACCATCCTTTCCTTCTGAAGGCTTTTTACTTCTCATTCCCTTATCACCTCCTCTTGAAGAGCAATGGAGTTAGACTGGTCTCCATGTTCTCTATGTTTATCCTTGATATGTTTCCATTTGTACTTGTTCAGAAGATGAAACATGTTGCAAAATAGATCAGACTGACTTACAAGTAAATCCTTATGCAACTTGTAAAGCATGTTTTCAACCTATCAATGATCAGAGCATTTCTCAACGAAATTAATAAATACACACAAGAAAAACATGTGTTTCTTTGGGATAGTAGAAGTCAGGATGTCTATGGGGCTGCATGGTCTGAATAAGCACAATGATCATGACAATGTTAGTGACATGACATGACAAACAATCATGCTGAGAATCAAAAAAAAACTCCAAAAGTCTATGGAAACTATGTAAACAATTTCAGGGACCATAATCAATATACTTATAGAGGTGTCAAAATTACAGACAGGTATGCATGAGACTCAGAATCATAAAAACCTCAGCATCACAGAGATGGTTCCACCTCTGCTCCTCAATGTCAAGCATATGAATGTGATCTTAGAAAGCATGAAATGTTGTTCACAAGAGGAAAACATAAGAAAAATAGAACATATTCAGCATTGTCAAAGTACAGTATCAATGAAACAAAACAAGAGATTCACTCCATCTGATACTCATCAATATGTGACTCAAAGAGGTGCTTCTGAATGAAGTTTTGTAGGCCCTCATTAGCAAAATTGATGTAAAATTGGTCAAGTGAGTTGGGGTGGCTAGTCATGTTTTGGGGGCCAGGAAGGTCAAAGAGGCCAATGAAAGTATCAAATTCTTCATGGTAAAGGTGCTGGTTGATATATTTGTTCAGTCACAAGAACAGAAGAGAGTAAAGCATCTTGGCAAGATCATCGCAGTTATCCAAGACACCATCCAAATCAAGGAAGACAGTACACAATTCTTTCTTGACAAGCATCATCTTGTAAGCAAGTGTACTCTCAAGTACTGAAGGTTGAACACTGAACTCTGCAACAATGTTAAGCACGTCTCCATTGCAAATGACTGCAGTGTTCATGTCACAGCCATGATCAAAGGTAAACTCTAGATTTCCAATGTGAGGAATGGCAGTAATGAGTTGGCACATCTGAGCAACTTGACACTTGGAGAAGCCCATGAACCTGAGAGCCAATTTAAGCTGCTCAAAGTGATTGGCATTGTCACTAGTGTCACCATGTGCAATCATCAGCGAGTGAATAAGGCAAGGACAACTTGACTCATCTTCACTGTCCACTACTCGTCCACCCATCCTTCCATCACTGTGCAGCCTGATCCATCTCATCATCTTTATTGTGTGTGAACATGCCATTGCATTTGCCTACATTCTCATTGTCATGTTGCCAGTGGTAAGTACATAGGGAGTTATGTAAGGGATGCACCTATGCACCATTGCAAGGTCTTGTACTTGGAGATGTCTTCAGCAATAGTCTGCAACATACCTTTGGAGAATAGAGTTGGTGTTGGAGGTGACATACTATATGAGAATAAGTCTCAGACACACAACAGAGTGTGACTATATTACCTGTACAAGAATAAGTCTATGCAGACAAGTCAGCTATAAGTATGTGAATGAATAGAAATGGTATTGTATCTCAGGCACATGACAGAGTATGACTGAGGGGAAAGAATGAAAACTACGAGCATGACATATGAACCAGCTTAGATAAGCAATGTTTGTACACTAAGCTAAATAAATAGAACACTCCCCCTCAAACAGAGTATAGTCTGAGTTCAGCAGCAAAGTGTTTCGCTTTGGCAGAGGGGAGTGCCTTGGTAAGGGTATTGGCAACCATACTATCAGTAGGGCAATATAGCAAGCAAATGGAACCATTGTATCAGTCCGGTTGCTTACTGTCCATGTGTAACTGGTCTGCAATCCTTACAACACTTGGACTATTTGCCCATAGTTCATAGTTCTCTGGACTTCTTTTCTATGTACTGGACTTCTGGGTATCTGTTTTCCATGCTCCGGACTTATCTCTGGACTTCATTCCCATGTACTGGTCTTCTGGGCTTCTGTTTCCTGCACTCTGGACTTACCTTAGCAACTTTATTCACTATAGATGCTTTTTCTATGTTTTGACATATGTTTGACATATGTACACAGTCCTGGGAATGCCTGGACTATAAATACTTGTATCTAGCTATGTCTAGGAGGAAAATCTCCCATCTACTACATCTACCTTCCACTTCAGATGAAAAGACCAAGAACTGGCTGTACTGTTGCAACCAGGATATTGGGTAGGTAAGTGTGAGATTTGGGTTTCATCCCAAGGGGCTCCTAGTGGGTCTGGAAAGAAGTCCTGAGTGGAACTAATGAAGTCCAGGCTGTCCAGACAGGTTCTGGAAGTCCAGAGTATTGAAATGGCAATAGAAGTGGTCTTCTGAAGTCAGTTGATATGAACAGATTGTAAAGGAGTATGAAAAGTAGATGTATTTCATAAAAGGTATGAAGGAAGGTCTTCAAAAGATAGATAGGTAGTAGATGGAAGATTGTCCTCCTAGACATAGCTAGGTACAAGTATTTATAGTCCAGGCATTCCCAGGACTGTGTACATATGTAAAACATATGTCAAAACATAGAAAAAGGATCTATAGTGAAAAAATAAAGTTACTAAGGTAAGTTCAGAGCATGGGAAACAGAAGACCAGAAAACCAGTGCATGGGAATAAAGTCTGGAGATAAATCCAGAGCATTGGAAACAGATACCCAGAAGACCAGTGCATGGGAAAGAAGTCCAGAGAACTGTGGACTGTGGGCAAATAGTCCAGTGCAAAGCATCCAAATGATGTAAAAGAATAAAATATAAACCTAGAGCTGCTCAAAGCTCTACACTGCCTGGATGTTGGCCTGGGTGAGGACCACTTGCCATTTCATCACTAAGGACCTAGAGTAAGTATTTCACTCACTCAGTCTCTTTTTTCCTCTCTATGCAATCTGCCTGGATGTTGGCCTGGACATGGATCACTTGCCATTTTATCATAGGTAAATTTACTGTTTCTGCTATAAAAAAGTTCAACTCCAAGGCCCACATCACATGTGGAGGTTTCATGAAGGTTGTGAATTATGAGGGGCTTGAAGTTCTCAAATTCAGCCTATCCACCATCAAATGCTTGCCATGTGGTGAAAACACCCAATGTACCCCACTCAAACACCTCACAAACCCACTATTCTGGCTCAAAAACCACATCAGAGTGAACCAACCAGGAAATAGTGACCATCTCTTTATGTAGAAACATCCTAAAGAATTGAGACCACTAACCAAAACAGAGGTGACCAATCAAATATGTACACAACATAGTCACAGCCCACAACCTTTTTACTATAAAGGGGCACAGCTTGAGAATCAGGGGAATGTTGCATTACTTGCTGTGTAGCATTCCCTTTGAGGTGGTAAAGATGATGGGCCAGTGGTCAGGGAAATCATTCACCTTATATCTCAGACAACATGCATGCATTCTTGCCCCTTACTTACACAAATGTGCCATTGCCATCACAGAGCTCAATCACATTGCCATGGCTCCTATTCACTAAAGGTATGCCTCTTCCTTTTGTTGGGGCTTGAGCTTTGCTGCATGCACCACAGGCTCCTTCCAGCTGGGTATACAGCTTGCTCAAGTCACAGGCAGTGTGTTACAATTCATTGGGCCCCTTTCTTTTTCCTTACCTTACTTGCCATTGTATAACAAAGAACCTTGACCCTCACCATTCGAGCCCTGCTTGAGTCTCTCTTTTTTTTGTCTCATTTTACTGCTTACTTATTTAGCGTGACTCATCCACAGTTGTATTATCAACATTTGTCCAATGCCATCACATCCGTTCAAAATGACTCCAGCTTCTTCATGATTCCATCACTTTCTATTGCTGACTCACTTTCTTCCTTTACCTATCCTTAACTATTTGACTCACATATATAAACCTTTGATACTCAGGTGTATTTGCTATCTTTGACCTCCTGCAATCTATCTAGTATCCTGATTGATCTCAGTCCCTCAGTCCTCATCTTACTGTTGAGTGGACACTCCCTCAGAACTCTTTGATCCATTGCTAGTCTTGTGACATCCTCAGAACCCTTTGACTCCATCATCTTTGACAGTCTCTTGAATCCCTGCCATGAACACCCCTTGTCAGGCCCCTTGACTCCTGTCTGCTGTATAGCAACAAAAAGCCCTCAAACCTTTGCAGGTCATGCCCCAACTACATCAAGCATAACATAGTGCCTCAGGCCAGAAAGCCCTGTGGGCTTTTGCCTACACATTCCCTAGTAGTACATCACCTAGTAGTCCACATCATGCACATAGCCATGACCTTCTCTCCTTTTTTCACTCACCCAGAGCCATCGACATTCACGGATGGAGATTGAAGATGACGATCGGCTATTGCCGTGATACATGCTGTGCAAGTCACGTGAATAGTAGACATGCGTTACGTAATGACACCTCAAACGCTTGTTTCCTAACACACCAATGCAAACATACCTCGCCGAAAAGTACATGTCAGGCCCAAAGGCCGAGGCCATCCTATCTCGAACCGCGCCCCAAAAGAAAAAGCGCAAGCTCGCGCCAACCACGGGTCCGTCCACACTCGTAGACGAAGACGCAGGGTTTGGCGATGAACACGCACGACAGCAACAAGAGGAAGACATGGAGATAGCCGATGCGGCCGTGGCGAGCGACCGAAGTTTCAAGAAGCGGAAAGCGGACGAGCGGACGGGATGGACGACGGTTCGGGAGGGCTTCAAGGAGGAGAGTCCCATTCCCCCGGACGAACAGCCGGCTGTCGTGGAGGAGGAGGTGCGACCGCTCAAGGGTGGGTTAATCCGCCCCG
>JBBPMF010001212.1:0-11218 GCA_038090175.1 Austroboletus eburneus
AACCATCTCGGAACAGAAGGAAGAATGATACAGAACACATGGTATATTACAATGGCCTTGTGGATCAATGGTAGGAATGGGATAACACTGCCATCAGGAGGAGGATGGAAGGAGGAGTGGAGGTCCATGAACAAAGTGGTTCTGGGAACACATGGTAAGAGTTACAAAAGTGGAATGAAAGAGGAGCAAGGTGAATTGAGAATGGGAATCTCCATATGACCATATGGAGCATAGTCTTTGGGGAATAAAGTCCAGTAGCATTCTAGAGGTAGTCCATCCTCTGGCAACCATTCTGGTGGGAGAGTGTTGAAGAGTTCCAATGATTCTGGAATTCTGGAACCTTCGGAACCATGGAAAGGTATGTCAGAAGTGTTGGAACTGTGGGAATAAGTTCCGGAACCTTCAGAACTGCACTTATTCATAACATTACCCTCTTCTATCCATTGAAGACCCTCTTCAACTTCTAAAGTCACCTCCTGCAGAGTCTTCATCATTGAAGATGACATTGTTATCATTGAAGTTTTCTGGGTTGAAACATTCAGCAGATGAGTGCCCCATTTCGTTACAGGAAGAACATCGGTTGGAGGGACATTCTCTTTGGATGTGTCCAGGGGCTTTGCATTGACAGAAGGGGCATGTGTAAATAGGGCAGTCGGGTCACAGATGCTTGATGCTTCCACATTGGAAGCATGCGAGTTTATTGGACTTCCTATTCCTGCAAGTTGGTCCTGGGGCAGGTCTTGGGGGAATGGGATTGGGATTGGGTGATGGTGCCTCCTTTTGTTTTCCTTTTTCTTTTCCTCTGATCAAACTCATGCTTTGTCCCTCACCTCCTTCAACTGATGATAGAGACTTTGTTGGGCCATCTTGAATGGGTAAAACTTGGGGGGTTTGGGGGATAGAGGTCGTGGCCAATCCTTCTGCCATTTGTAGGGCTGCATCTTTAATTCTCCTCTCAGCCATGGCGATTCCTTCAAGCAATGGTCCAGTGCTTCCCATGATGGGAGGGTTCTGGGTATGGCTGGTCCCATTAAGTTTCTCAACGATGGGGATGAAAGAGGGCGATATGGCAAGGTGGTCATGGACAAGGTCCAGGAGGTAGTTCTCTTCTTGTTCCTCAGTGAGGGCTCGGAGGAGTGGTCAGAGATAGGGGGCCAAAGCAATTCTGGAGAAGGTATTGATGATCCTGAAGATTCCAAGGTCTATGAGGGTTTGGCAGATTTGGATCTGTCCTTCAGCCAGAGAGTGTTTGAGTGTGTAATCAAGTGATTCTGCTGGTGTTGGATTTTTTCGAGCTCTCTTGTGATTGAGTCTGACAGAGAGTGAGAGTCGTTGAAAGGCTGCGATAAGGGGGAGGAAAGATGGGTGCCTCATCATAGAGAGGGTATGAGATGAGGTAGTGATAGAGGGCTGGGCATTCAAGGACTGATACCAGGAGGGTGTTTCAAAAAATAGGGGAGAGTCTATGTCCTCAGACAGGAGGTAGTTCAGGAACAAAGATTCTGGACATGAGAGGGGGTATACAGGGGGTGTGAAGTCTTGGGGATTCATGGGGGGGTTTGAGGGAGTATTCATGAGGTGTGGTCATTGTTCTGGGGGCTTTCAGAGTTTTCTTGATCATTTATAAGCCTCTAAAAGTTCCAATCTGTTTCCAAGGTTAGATTCCGGCTCCCATGTGTCATCACCGGAACCATATCCTTTCCATTGAATGTGGAATTGGCGGACTTCCTTTCTTCCCTTATGGGCAATGATCTTGTCTATTTCCCATTCCTCTTCTTTATCTATTAGTTCTGAGATAGGTTGGAAAAAGTTGGTTCCATGTTCCCATGTTTCCACATAAGGGGTTAGTAGGCTGGCATGGAACACATTGTGGATTTTCCATGTTGGGGGAAGGCAGAGCTGGTAGGCTATGGGAGAGATTACTTTTTCGATTTCGAATGGTCCTTCTTGTTTGGGGACTAGTTTTCTGGCTGGATAGTTTGTTTTTAGATTGGTTGCTTCCAACCATACTTTATCTCCAATTTTCCATGGGGTGAATGTGGATCTTTTTCATCTTTCCATAAACATTCTTGCTCGTTCATGTGCCATTAGTGCCTCTTTTCAAGAGTCTTCCAGTTTGGTTAACCTATTTTCCAATTCTGGAACAAATGTTTTTCCAATTGATGGATAGGCTCAGGGTTGGTATCCCATGATTAGTTCAAATGGGAATTTCCGAGTAGAGGAGTGAGTTGCCATATTGTGATGAAATTTGGCCAAAGAAAGAAGCGGGACTCACTGATCTGCTGATCTGTTGCAGAAGATTCGGAGGTAGGTTTCAAGTTCCTGATTCATTCATTCAGTTTCTTCATCAGTCTGGGGATGATAGGCAGAAGATAGGGCAATGTCATATTGAAGTAGTCATGCTAGTTCCATGGCAAAGACAGATGCAAATTGGGGGCCCCTGTCTGAGATGATTCTGTTATGGAGACCAAATCTTTTGAACACATGGTCAAAAAAGAGTTGGGCAATTCCTTGTGCATTGATGGTTTTGGAGCAAGGGCAGAAAATTACCCCCTTCAAAAGGCCATGGTCGACCACGACCATAACAGAGTCCAATCCAGAGACAGGAGGTAGTCCTGAGATGAGGTCAACAGAGATCTGTTGAAAGGGTCAAGATGCAGACAAGTTTAAGGGCATCAGAGGGGGGGATCTAGGATGGGTGTTTACTTTATTGGCTTGACAGGTAACACAACCTGTGATGAAGCATCATAGAAATGTGGACATTCCTGGCCACCAGAATTCATTCTTTTTCCAGAATGGCTAATGTTCAGAAGTGACCCATGTGTCCACTTATTGGGGAGTAATGTAGATCATGGACCAGTTTTTGGTGGGCAGGTTCCGGGATAAAGAGGTGTCCTTGGAAACGGAGTTCTTGATCTACAAAGATCCAGTCAGACAACTTTGTTCTAAAGAGCAGGGAGGGTGTCATTGTACATCTTCTCGAGTGCAATGAGAAGAGAAGGTAGACTTTGTGATTTTATCTGTTAAAGTGAGGTTGATCTGTTTACAGAATAGGTCATCTGGAAGAAGAACGACCTCAGCATTGTCTAATTCGGTGGGTATGTCATCTTTTCTTGAGAGGGCATCGGCAGAATCCATGTGTGTTCCTGGTACATGTGTAAATGCAAGGTCGAAATTTTGCAGAAACATTTGCCATCAAGCATGGCATCATGATAGTCGCTGGGGGGCTTTAAAGTAAGTGAGGTTTTTGTGATCGGTGAGTATTTGGACCACATGTCGAGCTTCAAGTAGGTGGTGTCTCCAATCTTCAAGAGCATGGATAACCACCAGTAATTCTCTGTCGTATATATCATAGTTTTGTTCTGCACTCAATAGAGTGGTAGATCGGTATGCACATGGGTGGAGGTCGCCATTGGAATCTTTTTGCATGAGAACTCCTCCTGTGGCTAGGAGCGAAGTGACCATCATTACAAAGTATGGGTGTTCTAGATCCAGCTGTTTTAGGACTGGAGAGGTGGAAAATACTAGTTTCATGTCTTCGAAGACATGTTGTTCTTTCTCTGTCCACGTCCAGGGTTTGTCCTTCTGAGTAAGTTTGTTAAGTGAGGCAACTCTCTGAGCGAAGTTTGGGATGAATCTTCGATAGAAGTTGCAGAATCCTAAGAAGGATTTTACTGCTTTGACAGAGTTGGGGGGGCTCCATTCTTTTATTGCTCGGAGTTTGGTTGTATCCATTGCAATCTGGTTGAATTGTTAGGCCAAGATAGTCCATGGTCTGGAAGTCAAAGGTGCATTTCTGGAGTTTGCACCTAAGTCCTAGGCTTCTAAGTCGTTTTAGAACCTTAACAGTCCTTTCTCTATGTTTGGATGGATCAGAAGAATGGATGGCTAGATCATCCATGTAGATAATTAGCCATCCTTCTGCAAGATAGTCCACAAAGGCATCATTCATGAATGCCTGGAAAGTGGCAGAAGAGTTGTATAGCTCAAAGAACATTACGGTTTGAACAGTCCAAAGGGTGATGAAGGCTGCTTTCTGTTGATCCTCTGGCACTATTTGTATATTGTGGTATCCCCATTGGATGTCCATTTTGGTGAAGATAGTTGAGTTCCCTATCTGTTCGACGATGGACTGGATGTTTGATAGGGAGTAGGTGTTCTTTATAGTATGCTCGTTGAGGTATCTATAATCCTGGCAAGGTTGGAGCTTTCCATTCTTCTTATTGACAAAGAAGAAGGGCACTGCTTGAGGGGATTGTGATGGTTTGATTTGTCCATTTGCCAGATTTTCCTCCACAAACTTTTTACAGGCTTTTTATTCAGGAAGAGACAGGGGGTAGGCTTTGGCCCTCTTTGGGATAAATGTTTCCTTCAATTTGATGGTATGATCATATGCTTGTGAAGGGGATAGAACATTTGGGGGATTTTCTTCAAATACGTCTTTGAAGTTTTTATAATCTTTTGATAACTCTCTCTTTTCCTGCTTTTTCTTCATCTCTAGTTCAGTAGATAGTGTTGTTTTCATGACATATTCTTTGGTGGTTTCATATCTTTCACAGTACAATGCATGGGTTTCGAAATTGGGATCCTTCCAGAGATATCTTATGAGGTATCTTCTTTCATCTTCTTCATTCTCTTTCAAAGTTTGTTTCCGGTCTCGGCTTGGTAGTTGGAGGGTTACTCTTCCTGTTGCCCAGTCTATGTCTGGATTTTGTTCCCTAAGCCAGTTCATTCTTAGAATGACATTCTTCTTGCTGGATGGAAGGAGATGGAATGTTTGGCTTTTCATCACATTTCCAATATGAAAGATAATCATTGTTCGGAACCTGATAAGTCCTGCTTGATTTGTAGTTCCATCTGCATTAATAGCCCTGATAGGTCATGCTATTTTTTCCATAGGTAGATTGTTTCTTTTGGCATAGTTTAAGTTTATGAATGAGCCAGTTGCTCCACAGTCAATCAAGGCAGTGGTTTTGGCGGTGGTCCTTCTGGATGTTTCAAGTGAGATGGGGACGAGTATTGATTTTGAGTCACTTGATACTAATATAGAGGAAAAGTTAGGGGGGCAGAGAGCCAACTTCTGTCCCCTCTTTAAAAATCTGAGAAGCCTTTGTCCTTTAGTTTGATTTTGGCAATCGTTTCTTCACCCTCTTTGGGATCTTCAAAGCATTCTTTGAGTACCCAGAGTACCTCTTTCTCATCCACCTTCTTTTCTCCTAGTTGTTTCACATATTCATCAATGGATCCTTTCTTTGTTTTGATGATTTGAACCCTGGCTGGATTTCTGGGGGGACATGATGGTGAGTTTCCTCGTTTTGGATGGTTCCTAGTGAAGCATCTGACTTTATGACAGATGAAGCATCTATTTACCCTGATGTGGCGAGCTCTTTCAGTGGGGGAGAGCATTCGTCGTTTTAGGGCAGTGGTTTGAAGAGCATCTATATCCATGGCATTTGGATCTCGGTTGTTGATTTGTTCATAGTCTGTTTTTCCTTTCCGGATATCTTTTATCTGATCCTGTTGCTGGGCAAAGGCAGCAGCTTTCTCCGACCATTCTTTTCATGATCCCGGTTCCTTTTCCATTCCAAGGATTCTTTCGGTGAGGTCTGGATCTAGTTCTTTCATATAACACTCGATTAGAGCATTTTGATCTGTTATTCTGGCTTTGGATACAAGAAGCTGGAAGTCTGTGTTGAATTTATTGAGAGGATCTAACCTGTTATGATTCATTGACCCCCTTTACCCTTTTTTCCTCTTACTTACCATTGTACACCAAAGGCCTTAGGCTCCATTGTTCGAGTCCCACATGGGCTCTTTTCTTTTCCTCAACCTTTTTCCTGATTACCACTTACATATTTAGCATGACTCATCCGCAGTTGTATTACTGATACTTTTCCGATGCCGTCGGATCTCTCCATAGTGACTCAGCCTTCTTTGTGATTCCATCGCTTTCTATCACTGACTTATCTTCTTCCCTGACCTACCCTTAACCATTAGACTCATATATATAAACCCTTGGTACACTGCTGTAGATCCTTATCCTAGACCTCCTATAATCTACCTTGTACTTTGGATTGTCTTTGGTCCCTTAGTCTTCATCCTACTGTTGAGTGGATGCTCCTTAGAATCCCTTCGACCCACCACTAGTCTTGCAGTGTCCCCAGAACCTCTGTCAAGGAATACCCCTGCCAGAATCCTTTGATCCTGTCTCCTTGATGGTCCTCAGAACCCCTTCAATCCCATCTCCTTGACAGTCTTCAGAACTCCCTTCGATCCCATCTCTCTGACGGTCCCCTCAGAACATCTACCAGGATGCCCCCTTGCTGGACCCCCCCTCAACTCCTGTCAGCTATATAGCGACAGTAAAGCCCTCAAATCTTTTGTAGGCCATGCCCTGACTATGTTGAGCGTAACAAAAGGTCTAGGATCTCCCTGAGAAAAGGCTATCTTTGAATAAGCCACCATTTTGTACCAATGCCCCAGAAACCCTAGACCCTATCCCAACCCCGCGTCGAGAAGGGACCTCATTGACTCATTCAAAACAGATGAACCCTCCACCAAGTCCAACAACACCAACGAAGACATCGTTATCCCTTAACAACCTGAGGACTTAGAACTCACCCACTGACTCTCTGCAGTGCTTAGCATCCCCAGAGTTCCCACTCCCCCATCCCCAACCCCAGTCCATCGCCAACCGACATTCTCCTTGCCCCCCCCCCCCCCCCCCCCCCCCCCCCCAGATTACCATGACCTGCAAGCCCACAGAACTCCACCTTGGAGCCCCTGATGCCTTTGATGGCTCTTACGCCAAAGCCATACCCTGGCTCTCCTTGATTCAAATCTACCTTCTTGTCAACAAGGCCATTTACAATGATGACGACAAGAAGATCGCCTATGCTCTCTCATACATGAAGAAGGATTCAGCTGCCACATGGGCTGCTACCTTCTGCCAAGACACCTTCACCAACTTCATCATCAAATTCAAAGCTGCCTTCAAGCACCAGGACACCAAGAACCAAGCCATCAACTGGCTTCACTCAGAACGCCTCATACCCAAGAAAGCTGGATCTTATGGCCCTGAACTTACAAAGTTCATTGCCAAGTTCCGCAACAATGTTGCCTTATCAGGCATCTCTGATCAGAATGTTCTGATCAACTACTTTGCCACTGCCATTTCCCCTTTCCTCTCCCACCAAATCTTCTTCATGGACACCATCCCCACCACAGCTGACGACTGATACTCCAAGGCCGTTCACTTCCAAGTTCAGAACAACTGTGCCCAAACCATCATTAACCAACACCATGCCCCTGCTACCCATCCCTACTGCCCCTACCACACTTCCACCCCCACCACATCCAAGGCTCGCAACCCTGATGTCATGAATGTTGATGCTGTCTCCACTCCATGACCTCCCAAGCTAACTCCCGAAGAGTGTGAGCGATGCTTCAAAGAGTGTCGTTGCCTTCGATGTAGACAGAAGGGCCACAGGGCTGACGCTTGCAGCAAATACCCAAAAGAACCCTGCAAGACTTCGGTCAAGCGAGTTGAACAGGTTGATGACAATCTCCCTAGACTCCAACCCTGCAATAATGATGATGACCTCACTGTTTGTCACATCAAATTCTCTCTCCCTGAAGAGGATTTTTAAATCAGAGACCTCCCTCGACACGAGGCTCTCCTAGAATACAACGTGTAAAAGTATCTACGATGCCCGGAACAATGCAAATCCCCATTGAAGTCATCGTCCCCTCCCACATGTTGAAAGTTGTCAACACCCATGCCCTCATTGATAGCAGCGCCGATATCTCCTGCATAGACTGGGGCTTCATTCAAAAAAACAAGCTCCCTACCACCCACCTCTCCTCCCCCCTCAATGTCACCAACCTCAACCAGGGACCCACCGACAAAGGAGGAGTTCGCTTCACCACCAAACTTTTCATCCACATTGAGGGACTCGCCCACAAAGTCCTTTTCTATGTCATGGACTGTGGATGACAAAATCTTATCTTGGGTCTTCCCTGGTTGAAAGCCATCAACCCCACCATTGACTGGTTCAGGCAAACCCTCTCCATCGACGAGTCCACAGACCAATCCAAAGAACTCCACTCATTGCATAAAGCCGACCTCAATCGACATGAGGCCTGACTCCAACAATACAAACCCTCCCCCAGACCTCCTCACCACGTCCAAGTAGACTCAATCTATAATGGATGACTCTATGAATATCTCGACTATGAGACAGAACCTCAGTATCTCCGACAAGCCTGCAACAACTATACAATCAACAGGATCATCTGTTGTGGTTACCACTTCATCCCCAAGGGTGACCTCCTCATTGCCAAACTCACAAACTCCACCAAACTCACTATGGCCGCCGAGAAAGCCAAACCCAAGGTCACCCTTCCCCCTGAATATGCCGAATTCGCTTCTGTCTTCTCGAAAGAAGCCATGGAACATGTACCCCCATCCCAATCCTATGATCATGAGATCAATCTCGATGAGTTCTTTGCTTCAAAAGTTGGGAAACTCTATCCCCTCTCCCCAGACGAATGAAAGGCCATGGAGGCCTTCCTCAACGAAAACCTTGCCTCAGGCAAGATTCAATCCTCGAACTCCCCCCAAGCATCCCCCTTCTTCTTTGTCAAAAAGAAGGATGGCGGACTCTGCCCCTGCCAAGACTACCAATACCTTAATGAACATACTGTTTGTGACACCTACCCCCTCCCCCTAGTCTCCAACCTCATTGACAAACTCCGTGATGCCAAGGTCTTCACAAAGTTCAATGTTCAATGGGGTTACAACAATGTCCAAATCAAAGACGGACATCAATGGAAAGCTGCCTTTATCACACATAAAGGCCTCTTCAAATCAACTGTAATGTTTTTTGGTCTCACCAACTTCCCCACCACCTTCCAATGATTCATGAATGACTCCTTTCACGATATGATCACCAAAGGATGGCTCATCATCTACATGAACGACCTCCTCATCCACTCCTCCAATGAAAAGGTCCATGCAGAACGAACCAAGTGTGTCCTCCAACACATGGAGGAACTTGACCTTCATCTCAAACTCAAGAAGTGCAACTTTACTTCCAAGGAAGTCAAATATCTTGGAATGATCATCAAACCTGGACAACTCACCATGGACCCTGTCAAGTTGGATGGGATCATGTCCTGGCCTACTCCTGAGAAACTCCATGATGTTCACTCCTTCCTTGGCTTTGCCAACTTCTACTGTCACTTTATTCCTGATTACTCCTCCATCACCCGCCCCCTCATTGATCTCACAAAGAAAACCAGCCCCTGGGTCTGATTCCCTGAGTGTCAGAAGTCCTTTGAATGTCTCAAAGAACTCTTCCTCACTCGCCCAGTCCTCCAACTCCCCAACCTTTCTGCCCCATTCACTATCTCTACTGATGCATCAAAGTTTGCTTCAGATGCCATTTTCCTTCAAACCGACACCAACAGAGATTGGCACCATTGTTCTTACCTCTCCCAGTTGTTCTCACTGGCAGAACGAAACTACGATATCTACAACCATGAACTCCTCGCTATCATGCAAGCCCTGAAAACCTGGCGCCATTATCTCCATGGCAGCTCCCACTCAGTCCAGGTATTCACCAACCACAAGAACCTGACCTACTTCCAGTCAGCCCAGAATCTCAACCACTGTCAAGCCCAATGGCTCCTCGACCTTGCTGACTTCAATCTCACCATGATCCATGTTCCCAGCAAACTCCTTGCCAGCCCAGACACCCTCTCCCACTGCCCAGATCTCCTCCCCTCTGATGATGCCGACAACGAAGGAGTCACCCTCCTTTCCCCCTCTCTATTTATCAATGTTGTTGATGCCATGCTCAAAAAGCACATCTCATCTCACTCCGAGACCAACCCCTTTGTCCTCAAGGCCCTCAAATCCCTTGACAGAACCATTCTCCCTGCCTTTCACTCTTGCCTCTCCGACTGGCAGTACAATGACTGAAACGACTCAAATAGAGAGATTTAAAGAGTAGGGCGAATGACCACTTTTGGTCCTTTAGAGGGAAGAAGCTTGATTGAGAGGAAATCTCCAAGACTTCAAAGCTGGGGACTCCAGCCTTGAAGCCCGGGGGTTTATATACTATTCTACTGTTTGTACATGTTTGTGTAAATACCATAATGGGACATCGTACCATGATAAGAGGAAAATACATGATTGGTCGATAGGGATGCATGAGTCATAAAGAAGCATGTCCATGAGAGAAAGAAGTAAAGAAGCATGCCTCGTGTGATGGGCATGTTGTGCATGAGGTGTGATGTCATCGTGACATCATAGATAAGAGATAAGGGTCTAGCCCTTTAAGCATGTGACAAGTCTCGTGACTTGTGGTCTTAGACTGCTGATGTAAGTAGTCATGTGATAAGTTATGCTGGAAAACGTTTAAGTCCCAGTGGCCTTGTGCCGATAGGGGTTTTCCTTATATAGGAGGTCAGGAGTTCGACTCCTTCCATGAGTGAGTTTTAAATAGTGAAAAGAGTGTTCGTAACAATGACAGCATCCTCATCTTCCAAGGACATGTCTATATTTCCCCTGACGACTCTCTACGTCGTTCAATCCTCCACAGATGCCATGACCATGAAACCACTGGCCACCTGGGATATCTCAAAACCCGCCAACTCGTCGCCACCAAATTCTGGTGGCCTGGACTTGCCCAATACGTATGCAAATATGTTGAAGGGTGCACCCTGTGTCAACAAAACAAGGCAAACACCCATCCCACAGTACCCCCCCTTACCCCCATCCGATCCTCGTGCACCTGCCCTTTCCAGCAGATCTCTTGCAATCTCATTACCGATCTTCCTCTCTCTGCTGGTTTTGATACTCTTTTGGTCGTGGTCGACCATGGCCTTACTAAGAGGGTAATTTTATGCCCAACAAAGAAAACCATCACTGCAGAAGGGGTTGCCTCCCTTTTCTTCCACAAAGTCTTCCTTCGCTTCGGCCTTTATGATTGAATCATCTCTGACTGAGGCCCACAGTTTGCCTCCACCTTTGCCAAAGAGTTGGGATGTGTTCTCAACTACTCACTCGCCCTCTCCACTGCCTATCATCCCCAAACAGATGAAGAAACCGAACATGTCAAACAAGAGGTTGAAACATACCTCTGGATCTTCTGTGGAAACAACCCCTCCTCATGGTCTGACCTCATTTCACATGCAGAATTCGCTCACAACC
>JBBPMF010001213.1:0-11214 GCA_038090175.1 Austroboletus eburneus
TGTATAAGTAGCCCATAGTTGTCATGTACATTCCCCAGCTAGATCTGCGCAATTATACGCAGTGTTTAGTCTCATTCCTGCCTGAGTCTGGAGCCTCAGCAGAGAACCCCTAGGATTTCTATAGGACGTTGTGTCGCCTTTGAGGACACACTGAGACTGGACGTTGCGCACGCGTAACAGCCAATAAAATAAACACTCATCCTACATTCCCCCCTCTGATGCCCTTAAACTTGTCTGCATCTCACTCCTTTCAACAAATCTCTGTTGACCTTATCTCAGGATTATCTCCTGTCTCTTGATTTGACTCTGTCATGGTCATGGTTGACCATGGCCTTTTGAAGGGGGGTAATTTTCTGTCCCTGCTCCAAAACCATCAATGCATAAGAAATTGCCCAACTCTTTTTTGACCATGTGTTTAAAAGATTTGGTCTCCATGACAGAATCATCTCAGACAGGGGTCCCCAATTTGCATCTGTCTTTGCCAGGGAACTAGCACAACTGCTCCAGTATGACATTACCCTATCATCTGCCTATCACCCCTGGACTGATGGAGAAACTGAATGAATGAATCAGGAACTTGAAACCTAAGATTTTCTGCAACAGATTAGCAGATCAATGGGTTCCGCTTCTTCCATTGGCCGAATTTCATCACAATATGGCAACCCACTCCTCCACTTGGAAATCTCTATTTGAACTAATCATGGGATACCAACTTCAAGCCTATCCAACAATCAGAAAAACATTTGTTCTGGAATTGGAAAATAGGCTAACCAAATTGGAAGACTCTCAAAAAGAAGCACTAGCAGCACATGAACAAGCAAGAATGTTTATGGAAAGATGAAAAAGATCCATATTCACTCCATGGAAAATTGGAGATAAAGTATGGTTGGAAGTGACCAATTTAAAAACAAACTATCCAGCCAGAAAACTAGCCCCCAAACAAGAAGGACCATTCAAAATTGAAAAAGTAATCTCCCCTATAGTCTACCAACTCCGCCTTCCCCCAACATGGAAAATCCACAACATGTTTCATGCCACTCTGCTAATCCCTTACATGGGAACCTGGGAGCATGGGACCAACTTCTCCCGACCTACCTTGGAACTAATAGACAGGGAAGAGGAATGGGAAATAGACAAAATTATTGCCCATAGGGGAAGAAAGGGAGCCTGCCAGTTCCACATCTGATGAAAAGGATATGGCTCTGATGATGACACATGGGAGCCAGAATCTAACCTTGGAAATGAATCAGAACTTTTGGAAGGTTATAAATGATTGAGGAAACTCTGACTATCCCCAGAATAATGACTACACCCCTCAAATTCTTCCTCAAATCCCCCCATGAATCCCCAAGACTTCACGCCCCCAGTATACCCTCTCTCATGTCTGGAATCTTTATTCCTGAACTACCTCCTATCCAAGGACATAGACTCCCCCCTGTTTTTTGAAACACCCTTCTGGTATCAGTCCTTGAATGCCCTGTCCTCTACCACTACCTTGTCCCCCCCCCCCCCCCCGATCACCCACCCCCCCCCCCCCCCCCCCCCCCCCCCCCCTTATTGCAGTCTTTCAACAGCTCTCACTCTCTGTCAGACTCAATCATAAGAGAGCTCAAAGAAATCCAACACCAGCAGAATCACTTGATTATGCACTCGAACACTCTCTGGCTGAGGGATAAATTCAAATCTGCCAAACCCTTGCAGATCTTGGCATCTTTAGAATCATCAATACCTTCTCCAGAGTTGCCCTGGCCCTACCCCCAACTGCTCCTCCAATCCCTCACTGAAGAGCAAGGGGAAAACTGTTACGCTTGTGCAATGTCTAGTCCCAGTGTGCCCTCAAAGGCAACACAATGTCCTATAGAATTCTGAATGGGTTCTCTGCTGAGACTCAAGACTCAGGCAGGATGAGACTAAACACTGCATATAATTGCACAGATCTGGCTGGGGAATGTACATGATAACTATTAGCTATTTATACAAGCCAGAACCATCTCGGAATGGAAGGATGATGGAACAGGACACATGGTATACTACAATGGCCTCGTGGGGTCAATGGAAGAAACAGGATAACACTGTCATCAGAGGGAGGGCAAGAGAAGGAATGGAGGTCTGTGACAAGAACAGTTCTATGGGCACATGGCAAGAGTTACAAAAGAGAAAGAATAGAGGAACAAGGTGAATCAAGAATAGGAATCTCCATATGGCCATATGGAGCATAGTCTTCAGGGAATAAAGTCCAATAACATTCTAGGGGTAATCCATCTTCAGGCTTCCATTCTAACAGAGGAGTGCAGAAGAGTTCCAGTGGTTTTGGAATTCTGGAACCCTTGGAACTGCAGGAAGGTATTTAGGAAGTGTTGGAACCATGGGAACAAGTTCCGGAACCGTCGGAACTGCACTTACTTGTAACAAAAACTACCTCCTGGACCTCACCCATGATCACCTTGCCATATCACCCTCTTTCACCTCCATCGTCAAAAAACTTAATGGGACCAGCTACACCCAGAACCCTCCCATCATGGGAAGAACTGGACCATTGCTTGGAGGAATCGCCATGCCCGAGAGGAGAATTAAGGATGCAGCCCTACAAATGGAAGAAGGACTGGCCATAACCTCCATCCCCCAAACCCCCCAAGTTCTACCTGTTTGAGATGGCCTGAAGAAGTTTGTATCATTGGTTGAAGGAAGCGAGGGACAGAGCATGAGTTCGATCAGAGGAAAAGAAAAAGGAAAACAGAAAGAAGCATCATCCCCTAACCCCATTCCCATTTCCCCAAGATCTACCCCAGGACCAACTCGCAGGAGGAAGTCCAACAAACTTGCATGCTTCCAATATGGAAGTATCAAACATCTGTGACCTGACTGCCCTATTTACACCTGCCCTTTCTGTCAGCACAAGGCCCCCAGACATATCCAAAAAGAGTGTCCCTTCAACCGATGCTCTTCCTGTAATGGAATGGGGCACTCCTCCACTGAATGCTTCAACCCAGAGGACTTCAATGATGAAGACTCTACAGGAGGTGACTTTAGGAGTTGAAAAGGGTCTTCAATGGATAGAAGAGGGTAATGAGGGTACTGGAACTCAGGAAATCCTGGAACTCTTCAATACCCCTCTACTGGAATGGAAACTGGAGGATGGACTCTCTCTGGAGTGCTATTGGACCCTATTTCCCAAAGACTATGCTCCATATGGTCATATGAAGACCCCTGTTCTGGACTTGCCCTGTTCTTCTTTTCTACTGCTTTTATAACTCTTGCCATGTGTCTCTAGAACTGTTTTTGTCATGGACCTCTGCTCCTCCTTCCATCCTCTTTCTGATGGCAGTGTTGTCCCATTTATACCATTGATTCCACAAGGCCGTTGTAGCATATCATGTGTCCTGTCCCATCGCCTTTCTGTTCCGAGATGGTTCTGGCCTGTATAAATAGCCAGTAGTTGTCTTGTGTATTCCTCAGCTAGATCTTTGCAATTATACACAGTGTTTAGTCTCATTCTGCCTGAGTCTCAAGTCTCAGCAGAGAACTCCTAGGATTTCTATAGGACATTGTGTCACCTTTGAGGACACACTGGGACTAGATGTTGCACAAGCATAACATCCACCAATTCAAAAGACCTTCATTCCAGATTTGGAAAATAGAGTATCTAAATTAGAAGGCTCTTAGAAAGAAGCCCTGGCAGCATATGAACAAGCCAGAACCATTATGGAACAATGAAAGAAGTTCTCATTTACCTCATGGAGAGTTGGAGACAAGGTCTAGTTGGAAGTGACCAATCTCAGAACAAACTACCCTGCAAAGAAGCTAGCCCCCAAGCAAGAGGGCCTCTTTGAAATCAAAAAGTAATATTCCCTGTCACCTATCAACTCTGACTCTCCCCAACCTGGAAAATACACCACATATTCCATGCAAGCCTTCTCTCACCATATGTGGAAACCTGGAAGCATGGAACCAACTTCCATCAGCCTTTCTTGGAACTGATCAATGGGAAAGAGAAGTGGGAAATTAATAAGATCATCACCCATAGGGGAAGAAAGGAAGTCTGCCAGTTCCATGTCTGATGGAAGGGATATAGCTCTGATGACAACATATGGGAACTGGAACCAAACTTAGTCAACAGCTTTGAAGTCCTCAAAACCTATAAATGCTCCAGAAATCTTTGAGATTATCCCCCCATAACATGACATCCTGTTATGCTTGTGCAACATCCAGTCTTAGTGTGTCCTCAAGGCAACACAAGGTCCTATAAATTCAAAGGGATTCTCTGCTGAGACTTGAGACTCAGGCAGGAGTGAAACTAAATACTGTGTATAATTGTGCAGATCTAGCTATCGAACATATGGGATAACTAGTAAGTATTTATACAACTCAAAACCATCTCAGAACAGGAAGGAGATGGAATGGAGCACATGGTATACTACAATGGCCTCATGGATCAATGGATAAGAATGGGATAACACTACCATCAAAGGAGAATGGAAGGAGAAGTGGAGGTCCATGACAAAAGCAACTATTGAAATACATGGTTTAAGCTACAAAAGAGAGATGAGAGAGGAACAGGGTGAATGAAGAACAGAAATCTTCATATGACCATATGAAGCATAGTCTTTGGGAAATAGAGTTCAATAGCATTCTAAGGAAAGTCCATCTTTGGATTTCCATTCTGATGGAAGAGTTGCAAAGTGTTCCGATGTTTCTGAGATTCCAGAACCTTTGGAACCACCAAAATCATAATTACTTGTAACACTTTCTTTGTCTATCCTTAACCATTTGGCTTGTATACATATATAAATCTTCAATATTCAAGTGTATTCACTATTTTAGACCTTTTGTAATCTACTTAGTATCTTCATTGCCCTTGATCCCTTAGTCCTCGTCCTTCATGCCCCTTCAACCCATTGCCAGTCTTGTGACATCTCTAAATCCATTGATCCCATGATTCTCAATGGTCCTCAGCACCTCCTTCAAGGAAGACCCATGTCAGATCCCCCTTTGACCTGCCATTAGCCCTACAATGGTCTCTAGTATCCCTGCTGAGGAATCCCCTTGTCAGGCTCCCCAGTTCCTGTCTGCTGTATAGTGACAGTAAGCTCTTGATACTCTGTAGGCCACACCATGACCATGTCAAGCATAACAATACATTCATTAAATTGATTATTAACAGAATCTTCTGTCATGCAGAGTTGCACTGATGTGCTTGTATGGCCTGCCAAAAAAGTAAAGCAGAAACCAGTGGCTAGGATTTCAAGTGTCATGCCTGCTAGAAAGAAAGCATGCTAAAGGAGCTGAATACCCCTGGCACATCTTCTCAGCTGACTACATCCAGCACTGCTTTCCAATTCTCTTCTGTCCAAGGACACAATATCTCTTCCACTTTTTCAACCCCTGGCCACTCTTCAAAAATATATCTTCCCTCAGAGTTACTCATCAATGGAAAATGAAACTGAGTACTGATGCCCACTTTGGTGTTGTGGGCCAGTAGTAATAATGATGTCTGAGATATTTTGTGTGATTTTCTTGCAAGCTATGTTTTGCCACTAATTATAGACTCAAATCATGAACTGAACTTCTTAACCATGGATCTCAATGTTCAAGGAGCCATTGTTTCAGTGGTAAGCTGTCTGTGAGGTTGATCAGTATGCAATTAACATTTGTGACCAGGCATATCCATGCTTATGTAATTGGCTACATAACATTGATTCCATGGCACTCACCATTGTCATGAATCTTTTGGCATGTGCCACCAATGATAGAGAGGTTAAAGACATGGCTGACATTCTGCTTGAGGTGCACAGTTTCCTTTTTGAAGAACTGGACTTGTCAACTCCCATCAAGGCCTTTTGCTCACACCTTCTTCTACAATTGGTCAAAGCTGCCCATCTTCAATATGTGGCTGGTGCAATGTCAAGAGTCGATGCTATTTGTCTGCCATTGCACAGCTACCATGGAGTGTTAACCTTGTCTGTGGCAGCAGTAAGTGCTTCTCACTCATTCACTATAATTTATTGATTCTTTTATATATGCTGCAATAGATATCACAGGAGCACATTATCCTCCAGATGATAGATGATCTGGCATGCTCTGATGGAATGGTAATGCCAAAGATGCCAGTCAGGGTGAATGAGCAATCTGGTAAGAAAAGCAGCTCAGCTTTCATGTTTTCACACCAGAATTGGGGCTCAGCTACCTCCCAACTTTTGGATAGGGTCAAATTACACTCTGATGATCAGATCACTGCCATTATTGATGCTGCACACAAGTTACATGTAACATTGGTACCCAAGCATGAAGGGATTTCAGCAGGATCTGTCTTTATCAAGATTCCAAATTCATATACTGCAATTTGTAAGTTCATTTAACTTTGGGTATAAAATCTAACAACCTTTTCAGGATAACTAGTTATACCATATCTCACACTTCCACTATGGACTGTTCAGCTCATATCCACTATCGCTCCCTTGTGCTTGTCTTGGACACTTTTGTGATGCAGTTTGTCATTTCCTTACTTGGATTGTCCCACTCATACCCATTCTTACTCCATCTTTCTCATTTTGCTTTACTGCTGCAGTTTCATGCATTCTTTTTATTTATGCTCCTGCTTTTTGACATCTGCATACCCCTCTGGTATTATTGTCTATTCACCACATTTATTTACTGACTGCTTTTTCACTTCTTTTTAGACCTATTTTACTTACCATATGGCCACTGGTGTATTGGGGTGTTGTACTTATACTCCCACTTATGTGTCACTTTTGCAAGAGTGTGGCAAGTACATTGGAAGCAAGCAAGTAGGTATAAGTGTCGGATTGCACCACAAATGCCAACCACCACACAACTTTTTGTGAATGTGCACACAAAATCAAGTTTATCAAGTGTGCATCATGAGAACTACTGAGTGGCACACAAAATATATAGTGTAAAATATAGCACATGAACAACTGTACAATTAATCAAATGATCCAGAATGTCTGTCTGTAACTCCATAACTTCTAGCATAGCAATGTCTTTTAACATATCCTTACATTTAAGAACATCTGACTGCTTATGTTTTGACACTGTGATGCTTGCAATGAATGCAGATGCCAGGTATCTTCACCTCATTGACCAAGGTCAGAATGTCTTTACCACAACATGGAGTTTCTGGATGGAGAAAATGTCATGCAATGTCATTCCACCACTCCTCTTTCCAGATGATTGCATATTCAGTGGATGTCTTGGAGACATCTGGCTGTACTGCTCTCAGTTCTGTGTATGCAATAGCTTGATATTCCTCTTCAATCAGTGCCTTTTCATGAACAAGTATGTAAAAGTACTCAAGGCCCATATGTAAAGCTTCAAGGCAAGATATTGATAATAGTGGCCATGACAATAGATTTCAAAATGCTGGTTCAATCCATTGGTCAACATGATATTGATGTCCAAGCTAAAGCTTGAAAGGAGAGTTAAAGGGTAATAGGCAACTGAGCTTAGTGATGCTCAAGCGCCTTCAAAAGTGGAATCATGCAGTGATTAATTTGATCTAAATGGATCTGAAGACAGAGTGAGAGTCACCATCTTCTTGTCATAAAGGTCCTGAAGCTTGCTGGTAGGCATTTTTCAGAAGTTCATGGGCACAGACAACATTGGCACTCCAATAGTTTCTGATTGAAAAGTCAGGAAAGTTTTGAGAATGGGCATTCATGGAGATCTTAGGCTTGCTGGCCAAGCCAAGTCTTTGTTCTGGATAGGATGACTCATCCTCAGCACAGCTGTATTGTTGTTGCAATTTTTACAGCTACAGAGCATGTCTGATCATCATTCTTGTGATAATGCCAAATAATATTTGTAGATTCTCTATTACCCACTCTCATTCTCAATATTGCCATTGCTGAGAGTCATTCAGGTTAATGCAAAGATGAACCAACATTGAGTGTCAGATAACATATCAAACAAGGTGTTCAGCATCAATCTAAACTTGCCAGCTACACATGGTGTCTGTTCAGAAGAACTTGGGGTGTATTTTTCATCCTGGTCTTGTTCTTCAACAGCATCCTCACAGACTGTTGCCATCTGCTTAATTGTACCCTTCTAATGAGTCAATGGTGCCTGCATGAACTTCACAGGTTGCTGTGCAGACACAATAGTATCTTTATTCTTCAGGTGAGCCTGAGTGGCCATGGCCTTGGCTGAAAAAAGTCCTTTGATGAAGGGATTGGCTGATTCAATTCCTTCAGCACCATCTGCCACACCAGTGCTAGCACTGCAGAGAAGTGAGACAAAATCAGGATTAAGGGAATCAAGGTTGTGCTCAAGGAAACCTTCAGAAAAGTATGAGACAGAGCTGTTGAAGTGGTTCACAGTGAATGTTGGGTATCTGGATCAGTTGATGGTGCCAACTTTGAATGATGAGTAATTATCCCAGTGCTTGTCAAATGCTTTTACCATTGTATGGTCCATCTTCTTGTGTGACTGATGAGCCTGGTCATCCATGATGTGGATCAGGCCACCAGGTTTGTTTTGCAGAAGATGAACACATTCAGCATTGTCAAAGTAGCACTGAGGGAACAAAACAAGATATTCCCTCTGTCTGATATTCATTGACATGTGACTCAAAAGATGCTTCTGAATGAAATTTTGCAGGAACTCATTGACAAAGTTGATGCAAAATTGGTCAAGCAAGTTGGGGCAGCTAGTCATGTTTTTGAGGCAGGTGAGGTCAAAGAGGCCAATGAAAGTGTCTAATTCTTCACAGCAAAGACACTGGTTGATATATTCATTCAGCCATGAGAATAGAAGAGAGTGTTACGCTCAACGTAGTCAGGGTGTGACCTACAAAAGGTTCGAGGGCTTACTGTCGCTATACAGCTGACAGGGGTCAAGGAAGTCCAGCAAGGGGGTATCCTTGGTGGATGTTCTGAGGGATTGTCGAAGAGATGAAATTGAAGGGTTCTGTGGACCATTGAGGAGACGGGATCGAAGAAGTCTGGCAGGGGTATTCCTTGGCAGAGGTTCTGAGGACACCGCAAGACTAGCAGTGAATCAAAGGGATTCTAAGAAGCATCCACTCAACAGTAGAATGAGAACTGAGGGACCAAAGACAATCCAAGGTGCAAGGTAGATTGTAGGAGGTCTAGGATGAGGATCTACAGCGATGTACTGAGGGTTTATATATGCAAGTCAAATGGTTAAGGGTAGGTCAGGGAAGAAGGTGAGTCAGCAAAATAGAAAGCAATGTAATTGCGAAAAAGGCTGAGTCACTATGGAAGGATGTGATGGCATTGGAAAAGTATCAGTAATACAACTGCGGATGAGTCACGCTAAATATGTAAGCAGTAATCTGGAAAAAGGGTCAAGGAAGAGAAAAGAGCCCAAGCGGAACTCAAACAGCAGGGCTAAAGCCCCTTTGGTATACAATGGTAGGTAAGCGTCAAGGAAAAAGGGGTAAGAGGCCAATGAATTGTAACATTACCCCCATTGTATGGGTGAGACCACGATGAAACCCTAATAATCACCATGATGAGAACCTGTCTCGTTGTCGTCAGCTTCGGTGCTGACAAAGAACTCATAGTCATCCACTGCCAGTGGAGAGGGAGGGGAGGTAGGGACCCAACGAGGGATGTGGGCAGGGGGGCGTTGTCCCAAGGGATTAGGGTGGCATTGATGAGAGAAGGAGGACCACAAGGAGTGGGTGGACTGTTGGGTAGAGTCCAAGGAGGAGGACACAAAGGTCCAGGGTGTGTGGGGGCGCATAGGGCAGGACCACTGGGGGTGACCGGAGGATGAGTGGTGACAGGTGGAACAGGCATTGGGGGCGACAGTGTCCAAGGCGTCAGCACTGGTAGCAGGCTTTGTGATAATGAGGGTGATTCGAGGGAAGGAACCAGAGTTGATTGTGCCCGGTCCAGTAGTCATCAACTTGGTCTAGAATGGCGATCTCCTGAGTGGTAAGAGGTTTGGAGGACGTGGAAGGGGTGGGGACATGGGGGGTGCCAGTATTGGCGAGTTCTTGGAGGTACCGATCAATGTCAATGATGAAGCTAGTCATATCCAACTGGTACATTAGTTGGATGAGGTTGTGCTCCAGGGTTTGATGGAGACGGCAGATATGGAGGTTTGCCAATGCTTGGGCAGCAGAGGCAGTGGGGGTGGCAGCAGAGATGGCAATTCGGGAGTTGGTGAGAAAAAGCTGGTACATAAGTGTGAAGGGAGAGTGAGGTTCCATGTGTGCATCAAGGGTCATGGCAAGACTACAGTCTCGGAGTTCTGAAGCAATGGAGGAGGCGATTTCTTGGTCAAGGGGGATGGGGTGATTTGGTAGGGCAGCAGGTGGGATAGTCAGGGGAAGACGGGTAGAGCAGTTGGTGATTCATTGGGCCAGGGGAATGGGTGTGGAAGAGGGGATGAGGGGTTCAGGGTGGGTCCAGCTAAAGCCAGGCCAGGCAGAGAGAAGGCCTTCAGTGTTGTTATAAAGGCGTTGAATCAGGGAGGGGGGAGGAATGGGAATAGGTAGGTCGTTGACCTCGAGGAAATTGTTTTCAGGAAGGGTCGAGGACCAGCCAGGTTCTGTGACATTGGAAGGGATGTCACTGGATGCGGGGGAAGGGGACGAGAGGGTGATGGACATGATTGAGAGAGGTGTTGTTTGGTTTGAGATGGAGAAAATTGAGTGTTGACGTTTATAGTCGTTGAGAAGGGAGACAGAGTTCCGTAGATTCCTTTCAGGTTCCCAGGAATCTTCTTCAGCGGAGTATCCCTTCCATTGGATCAGGAAGGAAGGGAAGGGCGGAGGTCCGTGATGGCATATGATTTTCTCAATTTCATATTCTTCCTGTCCATCGATAAGATTAGGTGGAGGAGAGGGGTAGTTTGGTCCGTGTACAGGGTTTTCATGATAGGGTGAGAGAAGGGAAGCGTGGAACACGGGATGGATTTTCCACGATTGTGGAAGGCAGAGTTCATTGTTACAATTTCCTCCGCTGAAGGGGACAGGGACTACTCTTTTATTTCCTCTATGGTCTTTGCGTCTATGTCCTCTCTTGAAGAGAGCAACTACTTCTCTTTTCTTTCTGAAAGCCGAAGCGGAACACATCATTCCTGATCCTAACCCTTACACCGCCCGTTCCGCTGATGTGTTCCGCTGATGTGTTCCATTACCCTGCCTTTGTCTTTGATGGACACAGTCTTCTCCACAGCCTACCTCTCTTTCAGGGCGAGTACTTCCCACAACATTCCAGTATT